>JAPMOQ010035568.1:252443-269975 GCA_026543055.1 Argiope trifasciata | reverse complement strand
ATTGTAAATATGCACTTATACTTACAGCCTAGGACATGGTTTCTAAAATTTGTACATTCATGACCAGCACTGCAACACTTTGCACCTATTAAAAATATATTATATATATATATATATATATATATATATCATTGATTAAAGAAATTCTTAAAAAATATTTACAAATAGGTTGCATCTAAAACTGAAAAGTGTCATAAAAAACCTTGTTTTTAATTCTATGAATTATGCATATTGAAGCTTATTTATAAAGAAACAACTAAATGTATTGAGAAACCAGAATATTAGGGGAAATATCATTAATACTATATTAGAAAATTATATTAAATTAGCCACCAAATCTATCCAAAATTCATAAAGTTAAATATATTTTATACTGCTTCTTTAAAAAAACAAATAATACAAGAGCAATAGAGACAGAATTTTTTCCCTCAGTGATTTTATAAAAAAAATTTGATTAAAGTATTCTTTGACACATGTAGATTCAGGAAAGGGAAATATAGGCATCTTTTAAAAGAATTTTCTAAGCATAACAGATTTTTATCCTTTCACTTTGAGCAAGAGAACTTATTGATTAGAGCGGTTTCACAAAGCTCGTGTATGATTAATTAAATAATAAAAAGTGTAACTGATTGTACCAGGTAATAAGATAACATTCAAGAATGAAGTCAATATGGTTTAATTAAGATAATAATTTGGAAATGAATTAGGATTTAAATTAGATTTTGCCATTACAAATATAACAGAAGAGCTGACTTAGCTGATGGCTATCTTTTAACACACAATCCTACCTTAGAGTAGTGCCTGAGTATAAGGCTAAAATTTCACTGTATTTTAAAAGAGATACCTAAGTTTCTATTACCTCCACATTAAAATAAAATTCATTTCAATAAGAAAATTTTACAAAAGCATATAACTAAAAATATTAGGTAAATTTAAACAATCAACAATACTAACAAAATAATAATAAAATGTGTAAGGTAAAAATAATTTCTACAGAAACTCAACTGATTGTTTCTATTTGGTGAGAAATGTTTCCAGGGAATGTTTACACACAGGGTCTTTTAAAAGTAGAAGGCTCAACATAATTATTAATTTGGACATGAAACAATAAATTGTACAATAATATAATATCAGCATAGTTTTGATTTTATATAAAACACTTGAATATGAAAATTATAAGCATTAGATTCAAAATACTCTTATTATATATTAATACTGAAAAAAACAGCGTAAAAATGTGTAAGTTTGAAAAGAAAAATATCTGTTCCACTTTTTAGTTAATTAGTGGGTAACACTCTATGGACTAAAAATTAGGATATCAAGAAGAGGAAAGTAATTTTTAATCTAATTCTACTTCCATTTAGGAATATTTGTTTTCTAACAGGAGAACAAAAATATCCGAGATAAAGATAGAAATTAATTGGGAGGTTGACCATATACTGCCATCTCAATAAGACTGTTATGTTTGAATATATGTGTGATGATATCCATTCCAACAAAACAACACCATGAAGAAAAAGAAAATTCCAACTCTTATTAGTGAAGACAATAGACCAACTCAAGTTGGGATTTACGTGTGAAAAAAAGGAAATAAAAAGATTTTTAAATGATGACTTAATTTTAATATTTCTGGAGGGTAATAGCTTATTAATTTTGACACATGGATAATATCATTAGCTTTGTTTGTAAATAACACATTTGGTTTAGTTATTTCATATGGACTTAAAAATAACATAATATAACTATACAGTGACAGAAATATGAAAAGACTAAGAATTGTATTTGCAATGACATAATGCAGACTTAAATCCTCAAGAATAATAACAAAATATCAATAAATTAAACTGTATAGTGCACAGATGTATTCCAAATATTATTCTGTAAAAACTCAATTTGTGAAAACAGTCAATGATATACTTGATTACATGATTGTGAATAATTTACTTAAATATTGTGAAATTTGACTCAACAAAATTACTAAATTAGAAATGAAATGTGAAATAAAATACCAATATAATTACATGCAAAACACTAGTAAATGAATGTAATAAACATAAAATTCAAACTACTCTTATAGTAAATATTTTTTATTATATAAATAGTATTAAAAATACTTAAGTAATTGAAAATAAAACAAATATTTGGAAACTCAGGGAGTATTTTAGCACAAATGATACCAGATGCTTGCTTAATTACAGTCAGAGGTGTAAAGAAATTCCTCAGTGGTATTTACTACCTTATTCTGAAAACAATGTGTCATTGAGAAGTATAAGAACCTTGTATTATCATTTTTCTTCATTAACAAGACTTGCATACATACTAAAACATGAAGTATTCTCTTTTAATAGATAATGGAGGATAGTTTATATTACAATCAGAGGTGTAAAAAAAATTCCTCTCAGGTATTTACTAATTTTCTCTGATTGTCATCAATCATTTTTACTTATTTATTTTAACTTAAAACCTTGAAATTAGATAAAATCAATTTATTTTGGTGATTCATCTTTTATTTGTTTAGTCAGGAACTTATGATGGAGATTTTTTTAATGCCTTAATCACTTCTTGATGAATCAAAAGAAGACAACTATAACTATTATTTTGGTGAAACGGAACACATAAATGACTTCTCAGAAATCTAGATGGGTCATTTGGTAAAGACAAAGAGCCTGAAGAATGAATGGAATTTCTTTAAGATGATAAGAAGCACACGAAAGGAATACAATGAGAATTGGACACTGGAGTACAGATAGCATGGGTATTCTATAGGCAGCATGGTCCAGATTTGAAGGCAGCAAAGAACTTAAGACCTGAGAAACGGTGTGGCCAATTAGCTGGGATGAAAACAATTGGTGTTGGAACTGTTACATCATTCATTTTGCTTGTTTCTCTAATAATTTGAAATTTTGACACAGATGACTATCTTGTCAAAAAATTATGTTGCAAAACATATTTTTTAAGCAGATTTATGGCCGAGAAGAGAAGTCACTTTTGAATTTTTAAACTCGATCTATTCCAACCCAGGAGGTATAAATTATGTAAAAGAAGTGATGATGAAACTGCCATCCATTCGCAAGTGATACAAGAGCGAAAGAGATAGAAGTTTTTCTCTTAGCAATGAAATTTAAAAAGGGATTTTTTTTCGTGTAGAATTAGGAAAGGGATAGCAAATATACATATCTTTTAACAGAATTTTTTAAGCATGTCAGATTTTTATCTTTTGATTCTGAGTGTGTGTGGACCAGTTGATTAAATCAATTTTACAAATCTTATGTAAGATTAATTAAATAAAAAAGGTGGAACTGAATCAGGTAATAAGATAACATTAATTAAATAAAAAAAGTAACTGATTGTACCAGGTAATACGACTATGGTCAATATGGTTTATGGTCAATATGTCAATATGGTTTAACCCTTTATCTACTGGCGATACTTATAAGTACCAATCACTTTAAAACTTTATAGCTCAACAACCATTACTTATATTCTGATGGTATGTTTTAGAAACAGTCTTTTAACTCTTCTTTTTCATGATTGATGGCAGTAGTTGTTCTAGGCTGTTGAATTTTGTGAGGAAGAAAACTATTTACAAACGGACATTGTGTTCTTTTACTGCCATTTTGTACGGATTGCCGCTCTTATCTTTTCTTTGCTATAAATATATAATATCAAAACAAAATTAAGTGTTGCATTTTTTTTATTCATTATGTATTGTCTTAGAATATTATTTGCCCAATCATTATAAGATAACAGATTATGTAATAAGATTAACCGACCGTTAATCACATTACATAATCTGTTATCTTATAATGATTGGGTAAATATTCTAAGACAATACAGAATGAATAAAAAAATGCGTAAATGAAAAAAGTTGTTTTTATGATTATCATCAAATGTGAATTTCTACCATTATTATGTATAAAATAAAAGTATGTCAGTTTGATAATTTCTTTGTTTTCTTATGAGTGTTTTTTGATTATTTAACATTTTTAAGAGGTTAAAATTCATTACGAATATCATCCGTATTTTTTTTCTATTATGAGGAAATTTATACATAGCGTAATGACGGTACTTTTAAGTAACACTTTAATTAATTAGTTCTAACAAATTAAATTTCGCACCGGGAGATTTGTTTTCTTGTATATCCTTTAATTAGCAATATGGCAGCTAGAAAAAAATATATTTATGAAGGAATTTTCAGTAGTTCATAATGCAGTAGATAAAGGGTTAAAATTAAGAGAAAAATTTGAAAATGAATTAGGATTTAAATTGAATTTTAAAAAACCATATAATATATATATATATATATATATATATAAACAGAAGATCTGGCATAGCTCATGGTTACTAAACTAATGTATACCTGGACATCATTTGAGAATCTTGAGAAAATTACTCTATTCCAACAAACTCATCTAAGTGAGCATCTTTAAAGAGTAAAGCATGTGTCTTAAGCATTGAATGATAGAAAAACAAAATTTTGCAGCAATAGCAGAATGGTTTTGGTAATTATGGCAACTTTGATGACTGTTGATTGAGGCCTTTCAGTTTTGAAAGAGTTAAGCTCATCATCACACCTATTGCACTGAGGGAATCTTCCAATTTAAAATGTATTTATTTATTTGTAAATTAAATAAGTTTTGACTTTTCACATAAAATACACATATGTGTGATGGAAGCTTTATAAGCCAGATAACATCCTCAAGGTTAAGTGATCTCTTTTAGTCCTGTGGTCAGGTTATCTGACTATGAAACGTAAGATCACGAGTTCAGGCCAAGCTATAGCCAATCGCAACATATGTATGAAACAATATAAACGTTTTTGGCTCTTGTACCAGTAAACAATCAAATCAACAATAAATGGAGGATTCCTACCCCACCCCCAGTAAATATATGTCATTGAAGATTACTTTTTTAACATTTTCTAAAGAGATTGAATGACTAATAAACTGATTTCGGAATTATAAATTCAAATGAAAGTTTTTGTTAATGATCTTTGTGCCATCATTTGTTCAAAAATAAATTAATAATAAAAATGAATAGGCAAAAATAAATTTCTTACTATTGTTCTTTTAGCTTATGTAAAATTTTACAGCAAATAATCAATTATCAACATAATAAAGCACAGAATTACCACAAAGAATACAATAAATAAAACTTTTTTCCACCCTTAAATACTTTCAATATTGTATTATAAATTTTAAATGGCAGTACTGCTAACTCTACTATGATAATTAATTAAAAATATTTTTTAATGGAAATCCCAGCACATCAAATTTATTGACAGATTTAAAAAAAATAATTCTATAAAATTAGTAATACAACAAAGACAGCTTTGGTGAAATGCCAACATTTATTTATTTAAATTGATTTATTTTTGCATAAATTCAGGAAGACAATTTCTTTAATTTGGACTAACATTTTTGTGTGTGTGTGTTCACTGCCATTTATTTAAAAAAGTTTAAATAAAATAAATTTGTGTGTCAATCAAAATATCTACAATTATTAAACTAGAAATTTATATAAAAAAACACCTAGGTATTAATATTTCGAATGAAAATTTCACACATTCTTATGCAAACTCTACAACATATTTTATAATTTACTTTTACACCAAACACATAACAATAATTTACAAATTCAGTCTAAAATATGGTTAGAGCATTGATCCTTTAAGGATAAAACTAAATAACAAATTCATCCAAAACAATATGTAAGAGTACTACAAAAAAACTACTATCATTATTATAAAAGAATTTCTCTGGATATAAACCAAAATATTTAGTTCAACATACCATTTAGATCTGGACAAAAAATTTCTCCTCCCTTAATGCATTCTTCACAAGTTTTATTCAAACAATCAGGCTCATCTAAAAGAATAGTTTTACAAAATGAATTATTTGAACTGATACTTGAAATAAAAATAAAAGTTCTCTTTTCAAAAATGACTAATAAAGGGACTAATTAAGAAATGACTAATAAAGAATTTCACAGCCACACTAAAACTTTGGTATTAAGGAGCATAGAAAAACCAAGCACTATCCAAAATATTTTGGAAATTGACTTGGGGCTGACACAAGTACTACTCTTACTCTTACATTCAGGTTTAAAAATGTTTTCCCAGTTTTCCATTGTATATTCACCACCAGCCTCCAGAAACCTGAGAATCCTTGAACTCTTCAGCTATCATAATTGGTCTGAGTAATTAAAATCCAGAATATATGTAGCATTAGCAAAACAATCATACTTAAAAACAACAGCTCTTACATTAAAGCCAGTAAATAACTTTGAATTTCTGAGACAGGGAATAACATTCATTGGAATACTCATTATCTATCTCTCGGAAAGTCATTTAGTTTCATAACTAGCTTTGGTTCTCAAAGCATGGTATATGTACTTCAACTTTGTTTAAAGCAGAAATTATTGATAGTATTTCAAATGAAGTTTTCGTTATTTATAACAATTGTAGCAAAATCAAATGGTCTTCTTTCAATAATAGAAATTTTGTAAAGGCTCCAAAGAGAATAGTAAAACGCAAGGACAAATAATTCTGACTTCTGTTCGATCATCAAAAATATGCTTGTTCCTAATTGCTTTGTTACATTATTACTTTTTTTAAAAAACAAGCACCTAAATATTTTCTAACCATTGCAGCTCTATCTAACATTAAATAATTAGCACAATATAGATAAGTATAACATGGAGAAAAAATTAACTTAATCAATAATCTCTTTTCAATTAGACAAATTTATAAGAGATATCTTCTTACATAAACGTCCAATAAAGTGATGCTGCTGTTCATTTGGGAAAAAAGGATACAGAGAAACCTTTACCAAGTATTAAAACACTGAAGTTCTTCAGCATTAATTCTATACATAAGAGTTATGATAAGAAGAAATGGACCCTTCTCCTTGCAAACTTTTGGCATAGTGGCAATAATTAAAAGTAGATTCCTTGGTCTTTAGAACAACAGATTTGTATAGACAAGTTTATTTCGGTAGATATCTAAGAAGACTCATATTTAATTAATGATATAATTTTTCTTATTTTTCTTTAAAGCAAATTTGATTGAATCTGCCAGCAAATATTCTTGAATGCTTCAGATTCTTTTATAATGATTTGTTTACAGCATCTTTGATTTGGTGGATCTAGCCTAGCTTGAGATAGAAGTCAGAACTAGGTTACTTTTATTAAAAAACAGAAAGATACAGTGCAATAACTAAAGGGGACAAAATAATTTATAAAAAAGGGGATACTTAACTTATTATAAAATTTGATGCGATCAAACTTTCTAACAATTAAAAGAGGAATAATTACAACTAATACCACTATCAATCTATACTTATAATAAAGCTCAATGTGTGTGTGTGCGTGTGTGTGTGTGTGTGTTGGCGCTCTACAGGCCAGACCGTTGGACCTACAGCTACCAAATTTGGTACATGTATACCTTGGAGGTTCGGAATGTGCACCTCGGAGCCCTTTTTTCGAATTTTTAATTAGAATTTGAATTAATTAAAATTCAAGCGAAATTTCGACGTTTTTCCGTTATAACTTCCGAAAATATTATTGCACAAACATGATTTTTACATCAATTTAAAGATAAAAAAATTAGCTTTCTAACGGTATCAGTTTTTTTAATTTATAACGTAAGCTTCTATTTTTAACGAATTTTTAAAGAAATATTTTAACCATGTTTTTATCACGTGACTGGATAAAATAAAAGAATGCCGGAAGTTCAAATAAAAAAAATTATCATCGCAAAATAAATCTACAGAAATGCAACTGTCAGCACGTGACAGGATAAAATAAAAGAAATATAAAATATGATATTTTCTTTAAAAAAATAAATGCAAATGATTCTATGATCGTTTGCAATATCTGTATCATTAATTCCATAAATTATCTTTATTTACAGTAAACCTGATTGAATTTAGACAGGATATGCATTGAAATCCGGACTTAATGGCATATTTATGTAATCGTTTGCAATATCTGTATCATTAATTCAATACTTTTTTCCCTTTTTCGCTTTCTTTGAAAAAAAAACATTTCATATTTTGGCAACATCATCGAAAAAAACATTTTTAATATTTTGGAAGCATAACCGATAGTTAAAACTGATTGATTTATAAAATTAAAGAATATTATTAGGAAAAGGTGTTCTTTTAGAACTTTTCGTCCATCGTCTTAAAGAAAATATTGCTTTCAGGCCAATCAATTCCCGGAATTACTTCTAGGCTAATGAATATGTGATTTAATTGAAAATTTTAGAACGCATTACTCATGGCGAACCAGCTGGTCGCCAAAGGCGGCTAGTATTAAATATGACATACTCATGAAAATTAGCTAATCTTTTCCACAGTTTTTTTGTTGTTGTTGTTGTTTTTAGAGTAAAAAAAGATCTTCTCATTGCTGCTTTACCAGTGACAACATTTCTGCTAGTTCTAGTAATACTGCAAGAAAGTTGCTTTTTACCTGTTTCCAGAATGCTAATTATAACCCAATATATGGCATTAAAGATTTAGGTATAATAGTTTTTGTTTCTTTCTTAGCAAAGATTAGGAACATGCAGCATAGTTACTAAAGGCCATGCTACATCTCCAATAAAGATGACAGAAATGGAATCTTTTTAGCACATTTGACTAATATCAAATTAGATCTCCAGTATTTATACCATCCAGCTTATACATTAAAAAAGACATGGTTTTTATTATTAATACAAATATTTGAAGATACTATTTATTATAAAAATTCCAATACTGATAGTGTAATATCAAATTCTTTACAGATCTATAAATGAGATTTTAACTTTCAACAGCATCTAAAATCATAAAATAGTTTTAAACAATTAAATGGCATTTATTTGATACAAGAATTACAATATAACACTTTGTAAATTTAATTACAGACTTTTACAGGAAGAGAAATAAAACTTCTTTCACAGAACATATAAAATAAAAAAAAAGCTGACAATTTAATTTCGGTTATTCATTAAAAAAATAAAGCTGTTGGGAGATGTGGCTACTTTCACAAACATTCACATTTGCATTATTGAATAGAACCAATAATTAAATATTTCATGGAAAAGCAAGCTATATGCAATACATGCAAAGCAAGCAATACAATAAATAAATAAAACAATATCATATATATCTCCCTTCACTCAATTGTTGAAAATAATGATTTTCTTAAATTGATAGAATGCCACAACATCAAGAGAAACATTATTTTAATAGTATTACCAGATCATTAACAGAACTCTGTGCATAACTGGAATTGCTCAGATGTTTTATTTATTTATTGTGCAAAAATTTTATGAAAATCAAAACATGATAATGACATTTTATATTCTTATTCATTTAAACTGATAATTTGGATGACCATGACCTACAAAAATTATATTTCAATTTTACAGAAAAATAATTTATTAATATAACAAGGAGTCTGCAAGCAATGATATAAGAAATGCTAAAATATAAAGGCATAGTAAATTTTCTTGAATTACTCACTTAAGTGCATAAAAAATTAAATATAACTGAGAATTAACTATTATTTTATGGCTAAACTTTAGCAAGCATATCATGCAAGTAAACAAGATCAATCATGATTATATGAACACATACTGGGAGATTAATAACATTAGAAAAATCTGTTCGCCATTCATAAATAAATAAAAAAATAAAGCCTTCTGTGCAAATTTTATTTTAATCTTCATACCAAAAATAATTTTACAATGCAAAAAACTAAATGTCAAACACTGGATTTTAAACTGAATTCTCAAATGAATAATATTTAAATTTTCAGTGTGATTTTGAATGGGAGATACTTCCAAGAAATTGATCTTTGACACTTCAAGAATTTATAGAGAAAGAAAAACTTCCACTTACGTTTATTTTCAAGCAGAACACCTGCATCAATAATAATACTGCAGCTTGCAATAAGTAAAATAAGTGAATATATAAACATGATTAACGTATTCTCTCATACGAGCTAGTTAGAACAACAACTACAAGCTTTCGGGCAGTCACGTTACTTGCTAATGATAAACACATTAAACACATTTCAACTCATAATGCAAGTCGATGATAAAAACGATAACGATTAATTTGTTCCAAATCCTATCCTTCAATCGTTTTAACTAAGAAGAGTTTAACAAAGAAATCATAACCGTAACAGGGAAATAGCAAATTTAAAAATAAAAAAAATAACAGCAGTCGACTTGATCCAGCAGGATACCTAAGAATATTTTAGTTTCTTTTTTATTATGACTAAAAAAGGAATTACATGCGCATTTACAGAATTGGATTTATTTATCAGATTATTATGACTTATCCGGATTTATTACAAATAGAAGGAAGATTATTTACTTTGCTTGTTGAAATAAATATCAATGTTTACTTCACGTTTTTTTTTTTTTGATAATGTAATTTATTTCTTATATTAGAACTTTAATTGTGTTTTCGGTTTATTTTAACCCTTATTAGATATAGTTCATGGTTTTTTTTTTCGTTTCAATTATTTTTAAGTTGTTGGTATTGTAAGACAAGAATTTTAAATTAAACAATATAGATACTTTTTTTAAATTTGAAATATCTTTGATTAGTATTATTTTTAATTATTCATTAAGGCACAATCCATTTGAATATACCTTGTAATAACATAGTATATCATATGATTCATTCTTATATATACCAATTGGATGGATTTTATCCTGCCAAAGCAACGTAAACCTTGTTGTTGAAGTTGAACAATTTTCTTTTTTTTGTTGTTGTTGTTGATTTATTGTAGACGAAGGTTATATCAAATGAAGAATAAAAAATTTTAATAGCAGACATATTTAGAGGGCAGAAAAAAATCGTAATAATAAATATAATTATATCACATACAAAAATAAAACGCGAGAGAGTATTTTTATTAGCTTATGCTGCAAGATAAATTTGACAGCAATCCTTTGAACAAATAATTGAAAATAATTGATCCTTTGGAGAAATTCAGAAGGCTTCTTGGTTTTCTTGTTGAATGATGAGATATACCATATCCAGTGGTATTAGAGAACAACAATTAGCGAAGTTCGGAATTTGCTCCTGTGCTCATCATATGCCTGCATGGCAGCGAAAGGTGATCGTTAGAACTCACTATACCCTACTGGGAGTACTTTAGAGAAGAATCTGAACCAACTTTGAGCATAAAATGCATTCCTGATGCAGATGAAGAACAAAAATCGATTATATGTAAATTGGTTATGAAGGAACTGTTAAGGCCTTATCACACGGCAAAATATCTTCGGCACTTTCCGTCAGCAAACGACAAGGAAAGTGACGTCACTTCAAAGTTTCGCATGATTGGTTGAATTTCGTTTGCTGAAAATATTTCCGACAAGATTTTCGAGCTGGTTCGAAAAAGTTGTCGATTATGAAACTTGCTTGATCGGTTTTTGAGCATAGAAACGGAAAAGTGCTGGCGAAATTCCACCGTGTGATAAGGCCTTTAGATGATGAAAATTACCCAATAGTTCCCCTTAAACTGTAGTTTTTGTCAATAATATACTTTTTAAAAATTTTAAATTACTTCAGTGCTAATCAGATGTTTTCTAAAGTGTCTTCAGACAAAGCTTTTGCCAGGACATCTGCTTTATAATATATAATATTTTATTAATATGTGAACCATACATTATTTTTCTTATGGCCATCTTTGATAAAATAGAGCTTTCACTTGTGGTTTCCTGTTCGACATTTAACTTTTGGGTTGCTAATTTAGACTATTAGTTTTTTACTATCAGTTTCAATAGGAATTAGGGATTTAATAAGATTATTTTCATTTGGTTCCTGCCAATAAATCACGTCATTTCACAGAATATATGTAGTTATATGCTACAGATAATTTGGACGTTATTGACAAAACTACAAAATTCTATTTCTTCCTTCTTAAACCAGTAAATTCTTTTAATCAAATTTGGGAAAATATACAAAGAAAGATTATGCATCCGCTGAAGTACTCTGACTTAGCTTGTAGAAGTTTCAAAAGGTAGAATTTTTAACAATAATTCATGGTTCTTTTTAGATATCTGTTGATCACTTTACAGTTATCTAGTGGATCTCTCTTGAATTTTTGCTACTCTGCGATAGTTTATTTATGACACATAAAATGCCAGGTCGAATTATAGTTGCAAAGTACGTTTTGGATCCAAATCATACAGCTTTTAATGGAAGAGATTTTGAATCATTATGCTTATCTAAATTTGTGTCATCTATAATGCCAAATCCTAAGCACATATTATTTTTTATAATATCATACAATTTGCAAAAATAATATTATAGGATATTTTCCCTTATACTGAAATAATGAAAAAAGTAAAAATTTTGAATGTTAAACAATATTTTTTCATGATATTGAGTAATGTTATACGGTAATTTATAATATTAAACAATATTATAATGTATTAAATTTTGCTATTGAAAATTAATAAAATTCTTTTTGATAAATATATACATTATATAATGCGTGTTTATATTACTTTTCAATTCTGAAAAAACTACATATTTCTATTTTAATTATGTATTTTCCGTTACATTTTGTAATTTTTGAAAGAAATAATCGTTCTTACGTTTGTAAAAGTGTTGAACAAATTCACAGACAATTCTTTCGTGCGAGTTCTGTTTACGCGGACATCTGGTTTTATGTCCTGACTCCTCACACACAAGGCGGAGATAGTTTAGTTTAGTGATATTGACGTCCGGTTTTGAAGTAATACTTGGGCTATTTTGGGATGGGCCACGTAATTTTGAGCGCGTTCAGATGACGAGGCTGATACCTGAGATTGCATCCGCTCTCCAAACTTCCACACCACACCGGCGGAGGTTGTTTGGCCTCGACGGATTTAACGTGCACCAGACCCGCTTACACGGCGGCTCTTCGGTAGACTGGGGCCTCGAACCTGCAACACACCGGTTCCGAAGCCGAGACCTTGCCACTAGGCCACCATATCAAACAATATCCCACAATATTAAATAATATTGCGAGTATTGATCAATATCATACAATATTGAACAATATTCGTGTTCTACTTGGGAAAGAAGCAAGACCCTAAATTTTTTTACAGGATTACACCAGTATCATCAAAGCTTTTGAAATTAAAAAAAAATTATTCTACTGAGAATCTAGAAGGTTGCACCGAGAGCAGAAAAAATAGCGGAGCGTAAACAAAAGCGAAAATTTAAGAAAAAAATGAGAGACGAAGACGAGAAAAAGGAGAATTGATAATTTTGAAAGATGGAATAAATCAAAAACGATGCACTGACTTCCGGCATCTCGACTTAATTAGTGAAGAACTGAACTTTCCATGTCGAACACATGATGATTCTTGAGTAATGCAAGAATCCTCAATGACGATTCGTCAGAAGAAGAACGAGTGGTAAAGAAATTCCGGAGGCTGCCCCCTCCCAATTGGAATTTAATAGGAACCAGCACCTCCTTCGAATAGATCTCTCTAGAGAAATAGAGAAATATGGAAACCCCGAGCCAGCGTGTGTGCTGCTTGCGTTTCATTAACTGATGAAAAGGAAGTTGAGATCCTGAGTTCCTAAACTATAGTAATGATGTTTCTCTCCCCCGTTGATGAAAGGAAAGAGTCACTTGAATCGAGAGATGAATCATCCAAATACCTAAAATACAGCAAGAAACAGATGTGTCACTCAAAGGATGAATATACCCACTAAATGACTGTGTCACCTTTCGTCTCATCCTTTGGAACTATCTAGGGAACTCATAATAATGGGGATCAGAAGTGCTACAGCATTCCAGCTTAGCGAGTCTGTTTTCTTGCAATTCATATTTCTAAGTTGGATCCTGATCACTTCACCATTTCGTCTCATGTATTTTTTTTTTTTTTTTTACTTTTTGCTTTAGTTAATACTCAGCTATAAAAATATATCAAATTAAGTATTAGTAAGTATCCAATTAAGTATAACGCTGCTTTTCATAGTTACTACTTGACTAATGTATTTATATTCTAACTCTTTCACTTTAATGCCACCAGGGGTTCGAATCAGGATTTTTCAATTTGATTTAATCTAATTTTTGCGTTAAGGTAATTTTTTTGGATATCGTTTTAGATAAATTTTGATAGCAGAGTATTAACTAAAATAAAAAGTTAAAAAACCACCACTTGAAACAAATTTGCGCCATGACCAGGATTCAGTTTAGAAATATGAATTGAAAAAATTCGCACGTGTGAAGCTGGATAGGATCATTTCTAGTCGCATATTATTACTGTTCATCACTAGATAGTAGAAACATTTGGGATGTTAGGCAGTCATTTAATGGTTATGATCAACTTTTGAGCGGCACATAGATCTTTTACTGGTTCACAGGTATCTGGGTGACTCAGTATTTCATTCAAGTGGCTCTTTCCTTCATTAACGGGGGGGTGAGGAGAGACATCATCACTATAATTTAAGGAATCAGGATCTCGATTGCATTTTCACCGTTTAAAGAAACGCATGCAGTGTCCGCGCTAGATTGGGAATTACCGCCCTTCTCCATCTTACCCAAGGAATTCTTTCGAAGGAGGTGTTGGTTCTTATTCAATGTACACAGGAAGGGGTCCAGCCTGGAATTTCTTGACTGTTCTCTTCAAGGCAATAGTTCGTTCTTGTTTGGAAGAGTCACCGATGAGGATTTTTGCAGCACCCGGTATAGGAAGGGTCACATAAAGGGTTTGGGGTGGAATGTGCAATTCTTCACCAGTTAAAATGGGAACCCAGAACCAGTCTACCGCTTTGATTTCTCTAATTTTTTTCAATCATCGATTCTTTTTCTTCTGGCCCTCTCCTTCCTTCCACTCCTCTTTTTTTTGCGAGTTTTCTCTTTTATATAAGAACACTTGGCTACTTTTTTCGTCACCATATAACTTTCTCCACTTCCACCAGAACATTTTTTGCCACATGCGTTTGCAGAGGAAACATATACTGTCTGTCCATCACAAGAACTCTGCTAGACGATCGTCTGTGTTTATGGCGGACGTCATAGAAACCGCCTTTATTTGGGAAGATCCATTTTGAATGGGTGAAATCGGGCGGAAGTCTTGGGGAGTATTCTTGTTCTTGGAGTCAATTGTAGCGATAAGAAAAACTTGTCGTTCGTTCGTCTTCTCGCTTTAGTCACAGTTGCACTCTCTTTATATTCGCTTAGATTACTTCTTTTATATTTTATTAATCTTTTCTTTGGTTAATATTTAACTGTATATAATTATTTTTTGTCTCTTAATAGCATATAAATTTAAATCAAATGAAATAATTACGATTAATTATATTATTGCTTTTATGTTAAATTAGATGCGCTTGCAGCGGATAATTTTATATTAATAACATATTAATTTCAATCAAATGAAATGATCACGATTAATTTTTTATCTTGCATGATTTTACTTCTTAATTTTTTCTTCTTGCGCAGTCGTTAGACATGTAAATAATTATTTAGTTTTTCTATTTGATTTGCTTTTCACTTTGTAAATTTATAACAAAAATATCAGACATTTTCAATACTTCGAGTACGCAAATAAATTTTTACCTTTGTGATTTCTTTTTGAATTTGTTTTCAACAATTAAATGTTATAATACATAATATCGCCAGTTTGGCGCTAAACGTGCCAGCTTGAGAAATTTGAATCAATTTCTACTTCCGAGAAATGAACTCTTCCTACAGTAACTTGTTTCTATGACGCCTGCCGTAAACATAGACGATCATCTAGCAGAGTTCTTGTGATGGATAGACAATAACCATATCTGCTTGTAAACAGAATTGTAAATTTCACAGAAAAAAAGTGTCTGAGAATCTCCTCATCACTTTCAGAAATGACGGAATGTCGGTTTCTTTCAAAAATTACATAATTTAAAGAAAAATATACAAGTAAAATATAAATACGAGATTTTTCCAGGATTAAAAAATAATTTAAAAACACATTACATGATGCATCACTCATAATATGATGATGTTTATCAAAATTAAAAAGAAAACATATTATTTATATCACTACCATAGAATAATATTTCAAAATATTGAAATTTAAAATTTACATATTCAAATACAGGAGAAATATGTATGCTTCAATCACTAGTTTAGCATCTTGCTGTAAATATACGAACTTATTTTATTAAATCCCAAGTTTAGGTCAAATGCAACTTCTCTTGCATTTCAAACCCTCTATTATTAGCTTATTGTTCGGCAACTTTATTATTGGCCTAGTCATGTTCTAAATTCAAATCTTAGGAGTTCCACTTATGGAGTTGATTAAGTCTCTGTGAAGAAGTATAAAATAAATAAATATTATTCTGAATAATCCTTTTAGATAAATGAATTTTTTACAGTTTTTCGTAATGTAACATTGAATAAGAGAGATTCTTTTGATCGAAACCATGCTTTGATCTCTGTATAAATTAAGGAAATAGATACAAAAGTAAATGTTTAAAAAAGTAAGGCTTGTTTTTCCAGAGCCATTTACTGTTTTTTTAAATCTCATGTATTTTATAAGCAAAAAATTTCATTATTAACTGAAGTTGCAAACATAAAAAGCTTGTTACTCATAGTTTACTTTGTTAGTTTGCCTAAACAGAAAAAAATTAAGAGTGTTAAATAATTTTCGAGCAAAATCAACTGAGGCATGGGTTATTTACTTTTATTACGCTTACAATGCATTATGAGATATCTTTAACGTTTATTATGTTTTTGCTGTACTAAAAATAAATTTTGGCTTTTAATAATTATTAAAAATTAAATATATTTAATTATTTTAAGAGAAAAAGACGATAAACTCTTCGTAATCAAAGGGAAGAGTGAACATATACTTAAAACCAACAGAAGGCAGCGTGTCAAATTTACAATACAGAGGGAAAAAAACTATTGTAATTTAGACATTTATCGACACAGTTCGGTATGAGCTAACATTAATTTGCATTGTAAAAATCGAATTTGTGGTATTGTTTTCCTGGCATTGCAGGATATAAATATAACGAATAACTGCCCCAGCGAATATTTTAAGAATGACAATACGTTACGTAATATCTTGAATTGAAATTAATATTTTTATGTTAAACTTTATTTTTATAATACTTATAGAAATTAGGAACCTCAGAAATATTGTTGTTACTATACAATGTTTTGGAACATTGTATAGTATACAACGGCATATTTCAGTATTTCCTGGTATTCATAATATTATGTAATTTTACGCAAGCATTATGAAATATTTCTGTACTACTGTGCATATTTTCATTAGATTTTAGTCGATCATAGTAAATTACTTTAATATTTCATTATGTAATTTCTTTGACATAAAATAATGCTTTCTTCTGTTTTATTGAATTCCTCTCCTGAAAGTAATTTTGAGTTTTCTGTTTAACTTCTATTTTTATCTTCATAGTGCCATACATTATGTTTATCAATGTTATATATTATTAAAAATTCCTAAGTGAATAAAATCTTTTCTTCCAGTTTTAGAGTATACAAAAGGAACAATTTTGATTTTTTCAATCCCGCTTG
>JAPMOQ010035568.1:186570-252043 GCA_026543055.1 Argiope trifasciata | reverse complement strand
CACACACACACACACACACATATATATATATATATATATATAATTTTAAATACTTAATTATTTTTAACTTACAATCAAAAATTCTTGATTGAGAATTTCATTCAAATAAGTAGTTTTAACATAAAAATATTTTACAATTGTTTTTTTTTTCATTGTTCCAATTTTCAGAAAAATTCCCATCAAGTCCCTTTATATCGGCATAATTAGAAATTTCTTTGCTTTGTATTTGTCCACATCCAAATGCAACTAATCTTGTCTTCTAAAGCTTTTCATCTTCTGGTGATTTCTATTTGTTTACTCAACGGCTTTTAATAAATTTCCTATTTTAAGGTTCTCTCCACTTCTTCATATACACCATATATATCAAATGAGTTGATCTTCTCTCTGTTGTGAAAAAGTTGCTTCTATATTTTTTTAATTTCTTTTAACCCATTATAACTGAACAATTTAAAATGGATTTTGCAGAGAGTTAACATGTTATTTTTTATAGTCATTAGAACTCATCTCAAGTGTGGAAATAAATGCTTAAAAATTAAATAATTATTCGTGAAAATTTAACACGTTGTTCTGCCGTTGTCTGACAAGGAATACGGGTTTAGCAAAAGCAGTAAAATAATATGATGGTAAATGATTAGAAATAAATCAACTATAAGTACGAAAGTAGTTTTTTCAAATTTTACTAATATGATGCCCTCTCTAGTAACAATGCAATTCTCTGAAAATTTGGTTTAAAATATGTTCATCATCTCATAAACTAGCTCACCATATGTTTGGCGCAGTATAGCCATATTTGGCTCTTGTGCCATTAAATCCCAAAATCCATCCATAAACTTGCTAACTGCATAGAAAATTTTACCAGTGTTAGAAATTCATTAAAAATGAATCTTTTAAGTAAATAAAAGCTTTGTTGCTTTACCGCAAACTAATTTCGGGAGGAAAAAAACGGCTTTAAAGTTTGATAAAATTATTTTTATTATTATTAAATAATTTTTAATTGGTTGGGAAAAAACACATTTAGTACTTTCCACAAACTTTAGAAGCACTAAAAATCCATCCAGTTCAGTATTTCTTTTCAGTATTTTTTTTTTTTTTTTTTTTTTTTTTAGTATTGTCTGCAAGTCTTGGAAACAGCAATTCATCCAGTAGGGTTTTGGATCATTCTGTGCAATAGGATATATCTTTACATACTTTCCTGAAATATACTATAAATATCTTCATAATTATTTCACTCTCTTTAATAAAAAATAAGTCAAAATCAACAATACATACTTACTTTACACATTAAGACTCATTCACATAGATCATTTGAGAATACGAAGATGAGCATACAAGAATCAAGTTGATGGTGAGTGTGTGATCGTTCTTGGGATTCTATAGTTTTTCACTTGTATCTTTTGTTTGTTTGCATATCGAAAGTGGCACTGTATATTGGGCACTATTGCATGATATTATTTTATATTATTCAGTGTTCAACAAGATTATACAATATTGCAGATATTGCTTAATATCATACAATGCTGTTCAATGTATGTATGCTGTTGTGATATGAAGGATAATAAACAATAGTATTTTTCCCGCAAGAACTCTCTTTTCACATCACAAGAAAGAACGTAGCTGTGGAAATGTTTAATGAAATTAGATGAAATAGGGACAAGATGTCTTATGCGAGGAATGTCTTTATCCTTTCTGTCTGCAGACATTCTTCACCCTGGGATATGATAACTTTCTAAATAATCAAATATTGAAGCTATTTTTTTATGTAAGAAGATGCGCGTAGTTTATTTAAAGTATCACCGTAAATTCTTGATACTGGTAAAAGGACTGGTAGTATACAAAAAAAAAAAAAAAAAAAAAAAAAAACAAGTAATATTTCCATAAGACTTAAGGTCACGACTGTAAGATTCAAAATAAAAATAATAAAATGCTACTTGATAGCATTTATCTTTATTAGAGGAAGAAAATGAATAAAGTTTGAGGTTCACAGATGTTTCGGTACTAACTACTTCAAAGTTCACCAGGCAAAAAAACATAGTTGATGTTTGCTCGGGTTACATGGAAGGCAAGACCGAAGGCAATTGCTTTTCGGACCCTCTTGAGTCAATTAGTATGCGATGCTATCGCGAAAATACGACTTCAAAAGCATTTTTTCAATTTGAAAGGGGGATGAAATTGTCCAGGAAATTGGAGCTTCTTCTCAGAGCGAAAATCGCCGAAACTTTAATTTTTTTTAAATCAACGGTCTTTTTTAATATACTGTATTTCTAATCTCAAAAACGATTTGAGACCGAAAGTTCTATAACAAATAATTCATATTCTTAATATATTCTACCATTGCGCTTTTTACTTTTTTACCGGAAGTTTAACTCAAAAGCTATGCATTAAGGCTGTGATAATTCCTATTATCACAAGAAATTATGTGATACTTCCAAGCTATTGTCAGTTCTGAATGCTGTTCAATACTGGGGAGATATCAAAAAAATATTGTAGGGCATTTAATGCTATAAGTGACGTCTTATTGCTGAGACAAGAAAATTTTCACGAATTGCTGCAAGAAGTTGAGATCACCCTGTATAAATTACGCTGATTGTTTGTCCAAAGAATATGGATCAAATTAAGATAATGAGCGGAATTTTCTTACCATTCTTTTGCTTTTTAACCATCCTATATTTCTTTGAATTGTTTTTCAGCCTTTCTAAATTAATTATGAAAAGCATGATTATACTTTTAAATTCAGTGAAAGGAATGATTCTGGGAAGACATTTTCTTTTGAAGTAATTCATTTCCAATTATAAATATAAATGTTTTGAATAATAATAATTTTTATTTTACATTCATTTATTTATTTATGAAATTGTACAATAGAGTTTTAGGAATGATAAAAATATTTATCATAAAGATATAAAATTTAAACGTTTCTTTTAAGATATCTAGGTGAATTTTTTTTTCAGGAATAAAAATTGACTGCTGCTTTTATGTTGTTAACTATCACAGTGTGGCTTAATCTTACGATGGCACATTTAACTCTATAATTTAAGCCCGGACCAGTGAACCAAATATTTAAACAAAAGATTTATTTGTATTAATAAAACATGTACAGTTAATTGAATTGCTCTGATAAAAAGCTACGAACATTTTATCATGAAAAAGTTTTAACATAGTTAATAAATCGTTCGGTCCGATCTAGCTGAAAGTTGTGATTTTGATAAGAATTTTTGCCCGTTTCCTTCTCAGCTGTCACTTCTGCTTTAGACATAGATAAGAAGCAATAAACCAAAAAGTCTTTGTATACTAAATGCTTTTACAAAATAGGTTTCAGGGTGCAATTATATTTAATTTTAAGGCTCAGAATTTCACTTTCAACTTCATTTTTGAACGTGCTAATTTAAAAAGAAAAATAATTCAAAAATAAGAAAATATTTATTTTTATTGATCCTTTATAATGCTAAATAATTAGGAATAGCTCGAATGAAGCAGCAAATACTTTAATTTACATTCGAAAGAATTATTTTAATTAAATTTGTTCTATGAAAAGAAGATATAAAATCGAACGCTCTTATTTTATCTTTGTTTAATGAAGTATTTCTTTCGTATAAAATGTTTTGTAATTCTTTTTCATCTCCTAAAAATTGTGTTATATCTGATAATGCAGGAAATTATTTTGATGATTATCAGGATAATTTCGACTGAAATTATAACACTAAATAATCCCCACATGTTTAAAAAAATGATTTAAATGATTTTTTAAGGTAGAAAACTTAACTGGATTTTTTCTCTTTGATAGTTACAAGCACTTTGAAAAAAACTCTATAGACTTCGAATAGAATTTGATCCAGTGGGCAAACTGACACATTTTATATATATATATATATATATATATATATATATATATATAAAACAGAACTGATAAAATTTCAACGCATGTTTTTGTTTCTTTTTCCGTGTACTGTGGTACGATGCGCGAAAAAAATGTGATATTTAATTTTTTAAAATTCATATAACGTTGGTTTATAATTACTTTTCATCTACAGAAATATGTTTTATTACAGTTTTGATAACTTATGTCGATAATAAAAGCATAATTTGCGATAATGTCAATCAAAATGTTTTTTATTCTAATTCTTTTTCTTCCATTTTGGTCAATGAGCAGTGTCGATGTATGTAACAATCAAGGCAGCCAATGGTGTGGGTTCATAAGGCTCCGTGTTTCTGACTGTCCCCATCATTTAGTGATATTACAAAACAAAACCCCTTTTTTTGCGTGTTTTTAAAATCTTAATATATGAATAATATCATGCCTCATGTATGTATATTGCGATATATTAATATGTATTACGATATATCAAATCGAATGATATTAGCGTCTTTCAATCCAGAGTAATTTTGGCTGCTTTGTGATCAAATATGCTTCTATATAACATAACCACGTAATAGGGCATATCTAAAAAAAGCATTCGTTCTTCTGAAATAAAAAATTTAAATTCGATGAAAAGTTGTTACTATGGTCACAAATGTATTAAAAATGATAAATATTTGGTTTGAATTTTTTTTTTGTCAGAAGTTTCTTTTTAAACTTGGAAACTTTTTATCAGAATTTTTTTTTTCTAATTAAAAAAATTAATGGAAAATCATTTGTTTTCAATTATAGAATTATAAAGTTTAGAATACTAACTAACCAAAAAAAATTATATATTTATCATGTAAAATTTATGCATATGACATTAGCAGTAAAATTACCTTTTCGCAAAATGAAAATTTGTTGTTGATGGTTTCATTTGTTTCTTGTCAACAATTTCATAAATTTTTTTTCTTATAAATATAAAAATAAAATCTGCTTAAAAATTGAAATGTGTTCACTAGGCTCATCTTATTTTTGTATTTTATTAATAATCAGAGTGATTTAGTGAAACCATTTTATTTTTTAAAAAGATAGGTACAAAAATAAAGTAAAATTATTTTTGAAAGAAAAATAAATTAAAAAGAATTTTACCATAAAAAAGGTAGCAAATATTCAATAAATAAATAAATAAAGTAAAAAAAAAAGTACTAATCTCAATAGAAAGTAGAGCATTTAAAAAAATTTTATCTTAACCCCTAAATTGTTGCAGTTTCAGATATAAAATGATGTTTTGTTTTAAACTTTGTATGATATTTTTTTTTAATTCAGTAAACCCATTTCGATGTTTGAAATCCAAAATATTCCTAGATATACAATAATTTTACTACTCGTGAGTCCAAAGGAATTTTTAATTCCTTAATATCGTTTCTTCCTTTTTCAACGATCAGTTCTTGTTTACTTTAGTTAGTTATTAGAGATTGTTTCATTTCTGTTGTAAGCGGTGAATTAATAAGATCCATATAATTCTTTGCTTCAAATTTAATTTATAGTACTTTGTAGACCCTTCTTGCCATTAAGATCAGTTTGCTGAATTTTTTTTTTTGATTCTCTTGTTTGTCGAATATTTAATAGTTTTTCATGAGTTCAACAGTATGTACAAAAAGAAATTTTTTTGTTTATACTATAAAAACTTAACCCCTCCCTCAGTGAGAGAGACTTCATTACTGTGAATGAGATGCTTCCGACATGATGGTTATATCTCACCAACCCGGTAGGTACAATAAAGATGGGGGATCTGACTCCTTCCATCGATGGTGAGACGTACTGCCCATGAGGGGGGGGGGAGCTGTACCATGGCCGGTGATTTCTCTTTGAACTCAACCATCGTTCCCGCCAGTGTTGCTGTAGCTACGGTCCGGTTATTCAGTATTTATTTCTGAGTGACTTCGAGCGGGATGGAGAGCTAGTAATATGGCTATACCATAAAAACTTTTCTCTGTCGAGTTGATTGAACAACAGTTCAAAGTGCATCCTTTAATTATTGTGGCATTGTACTATATTAAAAAAAGTGTTATGATGTATAAATAATTTTTGAATAACATTTTATTGTACTACAAGATGTAACATAAAATTTCATGAGATATTTAGCTATTTTTTTAGTTGCTAACTTGAATCAAGTGATGCACTGAAATGCAAGATATAAACTGAGAAATACACAATAAATAAAGTAATTGACATTATTCTAAAAATTGATTGAAAATATAATTTTGTAAAAAATTTGGATTTCTATGCAGATACCGGGAGACTTAAATTTAACATGACATACTTACTTTTTTTACTGCCAGTTATCATCTTAAACTTTTTATTTATTTTTAACTGGAAAATTCATTAATTATTTTTCGGTTTCATTATGCATGATTATCATATAAGTAAAGATTACATATATGAAATGATTCATTTATATAATCTTTATTTGATAAAATTATTTTTAATGTTAAGTTTTATTTAGTTTTGTTTCTCTTACTCAAAAAATGAGTTTACTTTAATTGAAAAAAGTAAGACGTGTCTAGTAAATAGAGTTCAATTTTGAAATAGCTTTTATTTGTATTTGCTACAAAAAAGTTGTAAATGAATGAATGGGCTAGAAACAAATGAAAAACTGAAGCAACAACATGCCCTTAAGCCGGCGCCCTAGCATAAGGGTAACGTGTCTTCCCCGTGATCTGGGCTTCCCGTTCGAGTCCCGGTTCGGGCATGGATGATATTCTGTGTTCTTTCTGTGTGTAATGTGAATGTGCACCTCCCCACCCTGTAAAAAGGGGTTGTGCAAGCGAAAGTGAAGCATAAAGTAGCTAAGCCGTACTCTTGGCTCTAGTTGGAACTACTAGGGCCAAGGGACGCTCATTTCGGCTTAAACAGCTGACTATCTGTCAGCGGGCTTGTATAACGCCATTGTCTGTGCATCCTTTATTATATATACCTTTATTTTGGGAAACAAAAATATACCTTTATTTTGGGAAAAATCAATATTTATATTATTTATCCGAGATACCTAAATATTACACGACATAGACATAAACTTCTTTCTGTTAATTAACAATAAAAACTTAAAAATTTTTTCACTTGAAATTTTTTTTTTCCATTGAGGGTTTTAAATAATTGACAATTAAAGTTAAGTCCGTTGCTGGTGGACACAAATATTTTTCAATTTTTCAATTTTTTTGTTGATAAATATATATATAAATAAAAATAAATGTTTTTCTTTATGTCTCTTATGCCTTCCTAAATCTTTCATCCGATTGCAATGAAATTTTGTCAGCTTATTGCTTACATCTACGGGATGATTATAGGCATAGTACAATTATCTGAAATATTAGGTTGGTTCGTATGAAATGTCGGATTCTCTTTACATGCGGACGTTTGTCTCCCTGTTTTCGTTATACTTTTGTCTTTGGCATAACCTCATTCATAGTTGTATTGTCCATTGCCAGAGACTCATTTCAGCAAAATAGGTTTTCTCGAAGGTCTTCCCTTTTGTTATTTCTTTTGAGTTTATTGCCTATATGAATTCTGCCGACATTCGCGTCATTTTCTTATATGAGTACAAACTTGGTAATAGTGCTGCAAAAGCTGCACGCAACATAAACCAAGCGTTTGGGGAGAATACGGTTAACGATCGGAAAGTGCAGCGTTGGTTCGAAAAATTTCGGACTGGCGATTTTTCACTGCAAAATGAGCCGCGCGGAAGACCCAAAACGTCTGTGAAGAATGATGACCTGAAGGCTCTAGTGGAAGCGGATCCAGCCGTATCCACGAGGGAACTTGCTATCAGGATGAAAGTTGACCATACAACGATATTGAGACACCTTTCTGAGATTGGCAAAGGTTAAGAAGATGGACAAGTGGGTACCGCACGCACTGACAGAGCGAAATAAGCTGGAACGAACTGGAATATGAAGTTTTGCAGCATCCACCATATTCACTGGATCTCTCGCCGACCGATTTTCATTTTTTCAAGCATTTAGAGCTGTTTTTAAGGGGCAAACACTATGAAAATGAAGACAGTCTAAAAAACTCGATATCAGAGTTTATTAATTCTAAAGACCAAAATTTTTTTAAGACAGGCATCTACGCTTTAAAATCTCGTTGGGAGAAGTGTATTGAAGCGAATGGAGCATACTTTGATTGAATAAACAGCTTTTGAAGAAAGATATGCAGTTTTATACAATCACTTAAGAATCTGACATTTCATACGCACCAACCTAATAAAAAATAAACATTCGGATCTTAACTGCATCTATTTACCATTGATTAATCTCCATGTAAATCACCGAGGAGATGCAATAGATTCAGTAGAAATGCTAAATCAAAGTTAAAGGTTAATATTGAATAGCTATTGAACACAAATGTCATGCAAGTCATTCTCAAAGGTAACAACTATATTACAGATTATACGAGAAAGTTTTTTGGGAGACCATCCTGGGGGTTAATGAAATTTTAACTTTCTCGCAGTAACTTTCAAAAATATTACAGTACAAATAATTTTATACTATCTTAATTAAAAAAAATTCTTTCCTCTATATTAACAATTTTATGGTATAAATATATATTCTATGTTTAATCAATTTTCAAAGAAAATATTTTAATCTCATTTTTCTAAAATTAAACTTGAGAATTCTGAACGAATAATAAACGAATTACGAGATTTTATAAATAGTTTTTTTTTATCACCATTCTGAAAGAATCAAGCTTTACAATTCTAAAAGAATACACAAATCTAATATATATAAAGGGATATTTGTTCGTTCGTGTTTTAAATATTATTTTACCATTCATCCTGTTTTGATAAAACATTGCCAAATTATTGATTGATTGTACTTAATATTATTTTTTCGGCTGCAGCAATGCGCCGGGTACCAGCTAGTGTGATAATAAGGAATGCTTTTCATTAAATTCAAATTCTGAATTTCAGAAAAAAGTGTTTAGGATGTAATCTACCATTCTAATCTGAATTGAAAAGGCTATTTCTTCTTTTTAGAGATAATTCAGAATTTAGACATTCGATTACTGATTCGAAACCTTAGACATCCTTTGTTGATTTAATATGATATGTAAAATGTTCAAAAACTGTCTGAAAACAATCTTCATGTTACAAAATGCAACTTTCACAATAATATTTTCTGTATGAACTTGCTTAATGAAATAAAAAATTGTCGTTGAGTCTTTTTTTCCCCAAATCACAATATAATAAATATTTTACGATCTATTTAAAAGTAATTTACTTGAATCGTTTATAAATGTTGTTACTTTATTGAAAATTCTATTACTCTTATCAATGATCGTCGCATCTAATGAGAACTTTTTTTCAAGGTTGAAAATAATAATAAAGAATTTATTGGAAATCTAATATTAGACAAGAAGGGTTTATACATAAAATTTTTTCTCAAAGACCCACATTTGAAACAAACCCTCTATTACTATCATATTATCGAATTTGCCATAAAACTTTAGAAAATGAAACAAAAATCTTACATTGTTTCTTTACTCTAGTAATGCGCTAACCAAGTTTCAGTTTAAAAGTTTATCAGTATAAAAGTTAAAGTGTTCATTCAGTTCAATCATTTTTGTAATTTTTTTTATTAAACTCTCATTTTGTTAATAAATTACTAAAGTAATGAAATTAATTGACTATTTATAGTTTTCAATATTCCTTAACTGGTTAATAACCTAATGTTTGCAGAGTAATAAAAGGAAAACGATCATAAATTATCATTTTGTTTAACGAAATCTTTTTCAAGGCCGCGCAAATCTATTTTTCCGTCAGGTTCCCCATATGTTCTAGTTGACCCTGATAGTTTTATGTTTGCTAAGGTATTTGGGTTAACCTGTAAATACATTCTTAATTCAGATATTATAAAGTATTAAATATGTATTTTCTATTGTATGCTCAGAATTATATAAGTTATAAAAGAGCTATACTGTAAATGTTAAATCAATGTTTATTACATCTTATTTTATACAACATAAATATGCACCAATTGTTGTCCGTAAGTTATACTTAAATCATATTAACAATTACATAAAAAGCAGTTACAAAACACCGATATTATGAACAATAGCAGGTATAAGGAGATGGAACATATAGTTTGTATAATGTCACTGTCATAAAATATTTCCACAGAAACTATCAAAAGATAAAGAAAAAACAGTTAAGTATAAAATGTGCTCTACTACAAACGATGCAACAACAAAGCTTATCAACAACTCTGACATCAAACATTTTTGATTTTCACAGACTTTTAAGTCTTGAATTCAAACTATCTACATAAAATTTTGAAAACAATAACAATAATTAGCCTCTGAGCAATAAATTTAATACTAGGGTGCGAATACAACAGTTGTAATGACAGACATATTATTTTAAAATGATACAAACATTTTTTAAATTTTTATTCTACACAATCAAGCCATTGACTATAATAATCATGGGATATACACATAATACATTCATTGATCCGCATTTACGTTGTTATTGAACGTCCTGTTACATAAAAAGCTGATGACATATAGTAATACAAAGCTTCAACAGATGGCGCCACATCTTTAGCTTTAAAGTTGTTAAATTCGAATACATTTCAGAAGACGGCAGAGATGGATAAGTACCGGTGAGATTAATGTGGCATAACTTAACTGTGTCCCTCCGATAATCAGATTATACAGTTCACAGATAACAATCTTTCTGAAATGCGAAATTGTGGTCATTAACCAAGAGAATTACGAGATCACATATTGCCACCTCTCCGAAAACAAATTATGGTTTTAACCTTTGCTGTTCATTTAATTAGGAAATTTAAGTTCAAAAACTTTTGAGGATTTTATTTTACTTTACTATATCATTTCATGGAGGTCACAAATGAAATTATTTTATTAAATCGTGAGTCCTTGGTTAAATGCGCATTTTATAGTTATCGATACACGCATGAAAGAGAGCATTTTCATGTTTCAAAGCATGCAGTATATGCTTTCTGATATATATATATATATACATTATGCTGAAAAATGAATGTATATAGAAGGTTTGACACAAAGACATGCATATATATATTTAGTTAAGTACATATATGCAGCATGAGTAAGTAAATAATTGCACATTTGAGTATTAAGTATTGATACACAAAACATTTATGGTTATATATACACATTTAAACATGAGCTATGAGTATTCACAGCAAAGCTTTCTTTAGATAATGAAAATCTCTTTTGACTAGATTACATACATAAAAATGTTTTTCCCAATGGTCTTAGGATGCAGTCCGCATTAAATGAAATTAACATAAATCATACATCCACATCATTTATCAATAATAAAATAATGATGTTTATTTCAGATTTAAAGGGATTTTTTTAAAATGTATATTGGGATGTTGGATTTTTCAAACTATATTGGGGTGGATTGTGGATTTACTCTGTTTTTTAATAAATGTATTTCTCGATACATTATAGATTTACTATTTAGTATATTTTATAAACTTGAACAATTTGAATGTAAATTGTTAAATTTATATATGAAATATTCAGTTACGAGGATTATTCGAGGTGTTTCCTCTCCATAGATTTGGATCCGGTCAATTTTTTAAAATAGAATAAGGAAAATTTACAAATCTTATTATAAACGAATTAACTCATGCTAATTTAATTAATGATAAGCAAAATGAGCATCCCGGTAGTGCATCATCGTATTTTGAAAATGCAAATCCAATCATCGAATGTCATTCAAAGTGAGCTATTCCCCAATATTTTGTCTCCATACTTAAGTAAAAATTGTCGATGAAACGAACGGAATATTAAAACCATTGGCAAGATTGTAAATGATATTTCAAGTATAAAAGCGACATTAGCTGATCAGACACATCATATTTTAAATTGGATTGCGTACACACATGTTACTTAACAAAAATCTTTTCTAAATCGGCTGAAGAAATTTGTTACCTTACTATTGACACTTAGGAGAAATAATATTTCCCCATCATGCATGAACTTTTATATAAAAAGTTATCCCAAGTGCCCTTTGAAGAATGTCGAAAAGGTCTTATGAGGAGAACATCCTGTGCACGATAGTAAACTTCCATAAATAGCCACAGAATTCCACAGTGAAGTTTAAGATATATAATTAGTCATGTATTCCAGTAATAGTCTTTCATTAAGCGGAAGCCATTTTGTTCCTCTTAACCTTGCATCTGAAGAAGTTGCTTCCAATTGCCTTTTATATGGAAACATTTCTTCTTCCTCAGTATTCTTCTTTTAGTCGAATCACACGTAAACCCAATGTTTCCACTGGAAGTAAAGGCTATAGTTTTTACTAGTTCGTTGATAAAAATATCATAATGTATTGTTGCATTTACATGGACTATTAAAATGAATTAAGAATGTTTTAGAGCTAAATTATATTACATTTAGCCTCATTGTAATTTAACACAGTGTTTCTACATGGCGCTATAAGAATCTTTATTTTAATAAACATTTATTTCTACATTTCTGCTTCATAATTTTGTAAATGCCTACTATCATGCATCTTGTATACTTTTAAGACATACACGTAATTTTTTTAATGTTGTCACTGGAAGTGCTGTAAGCCGTTTTGCTATACCTAAACTATTTTCTTGTAGAAAACCTTATTTGATGATATATATTCTATTGAATTAACTTTATTGAAATTGAATTAATTTTTATTCTGCTCATTAAGTAATATTAATAAATTAATTTAAGTATTTTTCTGTAAGTATATGAGTTTACATTTCCAAATGAAATTTTGTCATTAATAGCTGTTTTAATTTTGAAATTAATTTAAATTCTTTTGAATTGAATTGTAACAAATTAAGTCTCAGAAATCTATGAGAAGTGTTACTTGCTTATTTCAATGAATCTCTGATTGGTAAATGTTTTATACGAAAGCTGTATAAACATATTTTATTGTATTGATTTTTAAACATGAATTAAATATCTACCTTTTTTTATAGGATATCATAAGTTTCGACAATTTTCAATGAAGAATAGCAAGAAAATACGAGGATAATGCTATTTTGGTCGATATAACTATAAAAGTAATTTAGTTTGTCAAAATAAGGCTGTTAGGATTCTTTTTTGTCTTTTAATATATTTTCTGAAAACCAAATAGAGTAAAGGTAAACCCGAAAGTTTATACGTACTTATTTTATTGAGATGCTCAAGAACATTTTTATTGTAACTGGGATAAAAAGAGCGTAACATTTCGATTCATCATTTTTTTTTTGCCTTTAATCAAAAACTTCACTTGCTCTGTTTTGAAAAATTTGGTTAATCAAACTTTTAGAAAAATTAATGCTTGAATTCATTCATATTTTTATTTTTATGTTTTTTATTTCAAAGATCGCAATTTAAGTATGCCATATTTCGTTTAATTTCAGTAATACAAAACTTACGTGGAAACGCTTTACGTCGCCATCTTGTAAGACATCTCTTTCTTCCTCAGGAGTAATTGTATATGCTAATTTCTGAAATTGAAAAAAAGAAACAAAAAACTTCTTTTAAATTTATGATGTACAGGAAAAATCGAAGACGCACAAAAAAAAAAGCTTTAATAGATTTAAGGAATACTAATTAAGTATAAACCAATGTTAAAATACAGGCTGCATCAACCTTTTTGAAGCCAAGCAAGGAAAATGAAAGGGGTCTTTTTTTTTTGTTAGCAAAAAAAAAAAAAAAAAAAATAAATAAATAAATAAATAAATATGAAATAATTTTTTTTTGTATTTAGAAATAGAGTACTTATATTTTAGAGATATAGTCTTATAGTTTCAAAAAGGAGAGTAATGATATAAAACACGTTTACATCAAAGAAAAACGCAATTCTAGTCATCTATACTTATAATAAAGCTCAATGTGTGTGTGTGCATGTGTGTGCGTGTGTGTGTGTGTTGGCGCTCTACAGGCCAGACCGTTGGACCTACAGCTACCAAATTTGGTACATGTATACCTTGGAGGTCCAGAATGTGCACCTTGGAGCCCTTTCTTCGAATTTTTAATTAGAATTTGGATTAATTAAAATTTAAGCTAAATTTCGACGTTTTCCCGCTATAACTTCCAAAAATATGATCGCATAAACATGATTTTTACATCAATTTAAAGATTAAAAAATTAGCTTTCTAATGGTATCAGTGTTTTAATGTATAACTTAAGCTCCTATTTTTAACGAATTTTTAAAGAAATATTTTAACCATGTTTTTTTTAGCACGTGACTGAATAAAATAAAAGAATGCCGAAAGTTCGAATAAAAAAATTATCGCAAAATAAATCTAAAGAAATGCAACTTTCAGCACGTGACTGGATAAAATAAAAGAAATATAAAATGTGATATTTTCTTTAAAAAATAAATGCAAAGCAAAGGTTTTTACAATCGTTTGCAATATCTAAATTATTAACTCAATAAATCTTCTTTATTTGCGGTAAACCTGATTGAATTTAGACAGGATATGCATTGAAACCCCGACTTAATGGCATATTTATGTAATCGTTTGCAATATATTAATTCAATACTTTTTTCCCTTTCTCGCTTTTTTTAAAAAAACATATTTAATATTTTGGCAACATCACTGAAAAAAACATTTTTGATATTTTGGAAGCATAACCGATAGTTAAAACTGACTGATTTATAAAATTAAGAATATTATTAGGAAAAGGTGTACTTTTAGAACTTTCCGTCCATCATCTTAAAGAAAATATTAATTTCAGGTCAATCAATGCCCAGAATTACTTGAAAGCTAATGAATATGTGATTTAATTGAAAATTTTAGAACGCTTTACTCATGGCGAACCAGCTGGTCGCCAAAGGCGGCTAGTTTGGAATAATAATACAGTTATAAAATTGCAATAATGCATTTTAAAAACATGTCTAATTATAAGATTGGCATTAAAATCTAAATAAATGATATAAATGTTTTTCTTTGATTTAAAGAAAAAGAAAACTAGCCAATTTTTTTATGCGTTAGAAAATGTCTCTTACCTCCGAGCAGGTGTTCCCTGGTGATCTTGAAAGTTTGTATGCAGCCACGATTGGAACCATTGCAACTGATGAAAGGGCGAATCCCCAACCCAGACCCACAGCCCACGATGGATAAACGTAGTCCTGATATTGAAGAGTTGAGTTGCTTATAATTGCGGATACAATTACAGCCTGAAATATCGGTAAAATATGGTTATTTTATACCCTAAATTTGAAATATTTACACAATAAAAGAATTTAACATAGCTCAACTCGGACTCCAGATGAAACAATTCTACAATAAAAACTCTTCAGTTATATTTATAAAAGTTAAATTAAGTAAAAGAATTAAATCCTACAGCGAAATATTGTATGTTCCTCATAAATATGTATTGCCATTAAATGTTGTTGGTATGCGCATATTTATTGAAGACGTTTTTGTGATATCTATGGAGGAAATAATATCCATCCAAAGATATCTATTCCTAATTAAATAAATTTGATTTCTAATTTAAATTCCTTTTTGAAGAAAGTTTTATTTATCATATTTTTACACGAACAATTTTTGTATGTATACAAATTTACTTCTTGCATCTCGGATACGGCTCAAAAGATTTGGATCAAATTTCATATTTCAATAAGATTTTGCTTTTTAAATTTATCTATGCAGGTGTTTTTCCTGAAAAATAATTTAATTACAAGCTGGCACCCCCCTTTTTTTATAACTAACTATTAAAGACTTTTCCTATCTTCTCTGATTCTAAAAATGTCACATAGCGCCATCTCGTAAATTTTTGTGGTACTTGTATTAGTTGCCATAGAAAGATTACCAACTGGTACCTGAAAATTTTCTGAGATGGCGCTGATGGATGTGTTGCGCAATCAGGTAAGACTGAAAAATATTTAAATGTAATCAGTATATGATTTGTATCCAAACACTTTTTTAAACCCTCTGCCGAGCGTAATTTGATTTTCCAGATATTTATTGCTCAAAAAATTCATAATAAACAAAATACTGTGGAATATATAGTGATGTACCCTGATAAATATTTTGTGGATATATTTATTACATTATTCAGCTATATAAATCCAATTTTTTCTGTTCGTTTATCTTAATTATAATGCCACATAATTAAAAAAATTGATCCAATGAATTTACGCTTATTTTCATACGGCGTGGAAAAAGCATGTTTTGGTAAATGCTTGTTATACATTGTGTTTAATTACCATAAAAAGCGAAAGATTTGAATCATTGGTTTTGAGCACAAATCTTTTGTTTACAACATCCCTAAATCCTTAAAAATCGGAATACTATAGAGAAGAACGTCTCATCTTTTTGTGTTATGTCGCATTTGCTTAAGGTAATAGGTCAGAATATTGGTGGTGGAATTCGAGGGAGATTCGGTGCAGTACAGAGTTAATTGAAAATTCGACTATTGTGCAGAGAAGGTACACATTATACCTGGAATTACCTAATTACTACTTGAAATATCCTTTCTTTAGAGCAATGTGGGAGTTAGAAAAGGCTGCCGTTTTCTTCAAAGAATATGGTTCAAAATAATGCAAAATGCTCTAGTGAAGATAGCAATGAAATTACTTTATTATATAATTTAAATGATTTTATTCAAATTGTTAAGATAAAATTACAAGATAATACGGACTAAAGGACTTAAACAAATAAACAAACAATAATTTATGCCAAAGAGATAACTAATTTAGATATTTATATTTTAAAATCGATGAGATTAGATGCTCGCTACAAATTTTTTTATATTTTAAAACGGGTCTTTCCCACCTGAATTTTATTTACATATTTCAAAATTTCTTTCGTATGTAAAACAGATTAATTTTGGCAGCAGATTAATTTGGATATGAAGTGTCGGAATGAAATCTAAAGCAAAATAAACATTCCACTGCTTAATATTTATATAATTTATGGGGAAAATTGAAACGTCGTTTGTTTAAATGAAAAGACTGAAGTAGCAGAATTGGAATACAGCTTTTAAAAAAGTATTCATAGGGACTCGGATTGTTTTAACCTTTCTCATTTATAGAAGAAAAAGGATGTACCTGTGCGTAGTCCAAACAAGACAACATATCATGCATTTAAAGCTTTCAAAATTATCTTTTAAATTACACAGAAATGGGAAAGTAGGAGCTCTGTTGTAGTATTTCGGTGAAAATTATCAAAAATATGAAAAATCGCCCAGTGTTATCATGACCTATTAATATAACATAGGAAATAATACTACAGACAATGTGGAGAATATTCACCGTATGTTGATACTAAACATAAAGCCATCTTTAAAATTTTGAAAACAAGCCCAAAAAGTTGCCGATAGATTCAAAGCCATGAAAAGGTATTAAAAAATCAGAATATAGCATTCTTACAATATTAAGATTTTTAAGTGTATTCACTGTAAGCTACGTACCTGATTCAGCATTGTTGAAAAGAAAATAGCGCATATTAGAGGTGAGTGTAATTTTAATGTTATCAGATTCAATGTTATATCAATGAGTCATAATAAGTAGTTTATTCAATGTATAGAGATAGAGAAATAAGTTGAAAAAATGTAGCTTTTTTTAGTTTATTTATAATGAAAATAATATAGTTTAATTTTTATCCGCTTCCCTTACACATTTGTTTTTTGAAAAAAATTGCAAAAAATCATCACATTTTTTCATTTTATTTTTAAACGCAAGGAAACGAAACAAAACAAAATATGCACGTTTTAAGTAGAATTTTCAATTTTTATGGGTGTGAAAGTATTTAATTTTAATATTAGTTTACTAGCCCGAGTTATATCAGACGAATGAAAAAAAAAGTTAAATATTAGTCGTTGTATGATAGTTTTTGAAACAAGGGACAACACAAAGCGATGCTTGACATTCTGTACTCTGATATCTGTTTCTTTTCTTACTGGTTTACCTCTGGAATTCTTTTTTACGGGAGCACAGAGTACACTGTCTCGTTGGATAAGATTTTTTTTTCAGTAGCAGGAATTACAATCTGAAAAATCATAGCTCTCGCTATCTTGCATGATCGCCATTATTTTACTTTATTTCAACGCAACTATCCTTCTTTATACATTACTAATCCACAAGCAGACATATACTATACAATAGGGAAACACATGATCAGTCCCGTTAAAAGAACCACGAAGTCAACGAAGTTGAATATTTCCTTTCATTTACTCCTGGCTATGTAAAACCGTGATAAAACAAATCCTATTGATAAATTCTGCTTCGCCTGAGTTTTCTCGCGATAATAATTAACTGAAATAGATACGAACTCGAAATAACTCGGGGTAACCAGGCAATCGCTTAAGAAATACACTTTCAACTAGAGTAAACAAAAGAACTGCACCATCAGCTCATTTAAAATAACTGGTTTTCCAAATTCGAACACCAGTTTCTTTAACAGCAATTAAAACAACGGTATTTTTTTATTTTAAAATTCACATAGACATTTAATGTTTGAACTTATGTATGACATTTTCTGCACTGTATCTATTTTTTTAATCTTCCTCTGTTTACTCACATACAATAAAGTCTACGTAATTTCTTTTGTTCTTTTTAGGCCATCATTTGATGTATTTAATGTCCTTTTAACTGTTTTAGTTTCTTTTTCTTCTTCTGACTTGTTCCACTTTCAATTTATAAGAAGTTTTGCTGTTTTTTGGCTGTTTATTTAATTAGAGATAATAGTCCTTTTTATTTACTCAGTCCAATTTAGACAACTGTTTGTGGTTCAATCAGAGCAACTTCTAAACAACAACAAAACTTCGTTAATGTATCTTCAAGAAGTTTACTTAAATTGATTATAGAAAATTGTAAAATCTCTTAGAATATAATGCATTTTGCTTTTCAGTTTAAAATAGCGTAAAGAATATTAGTCTTTTGTTAAAATATTTGATTGAAGATATCTAAATATGAAGCCTTAATCACAAACTTGTTCTCTAATTGCAATTTTTTCGGATTTTCTCTAAGAAAAAAACTTATACATCACATTTAAGTCGTTGAAATTTGTTGCTTATTCTTCGGTTAAATGATATTGAAATTATGATAAACCAGTCCAACTAGCTTTCGTCCAACAACATCTCTCCATTGTTTGTTTCCGTTTTGAAATTCTCAGTAGATCTATTTTCAGATATTTTTTCACAATTTGACATGGAATTTTTTTTAAAGTTTGCAACAATTTTATATATTGATGGGATTGCAAATATTCACATGAAGTTCAAAAGTTATATTCCGGTACAATCTTGCAAAAGTTTTAAAGGGAAAAAAACTGAATTACTCATTAAATAAAATTGAAATTTTTTCTTTTATAATGAAGCATACTTACAACTAAGAAAAATGGACTAATAATTTTCCAGCAGAGCCTCCAAAAGAGTCCAGGCGTGAAACTCATCATTTCATTTATGTTGTCGCAAAACCTGTCCAATCCTGCAAAAGAAAGTCTAGAATCTTAGCAATAATTTAAAACGTGTATTCTATTTTTATTAAAAACTTTCAAATAAATATGGTCAAATAAGTCATCCAGTATGGTAGATGTAATAAGCATAAGACAGGAAAAGTATGCAATTTAGAGTACTGAAATGATTTATAAAATACCTTTTGATTATTTTGTTTATTATCATCCTTTGATCATTTCGTTTATCCTTATTTTTTCATGATGAGAGGATGCGTGGAATGTGTGCATTATCTCGCTCGCTCTTTAGGCAAGAAAAGGAAGAGGGGAAGTGGGAAGGGCAGTAAGGGCATCTCATGTTTGGAGCACAGAAACTATGGAGCTACTGTAACCCAAACTTCTTCCTTTGTATAAATTCAATCATTCTTTTATTGTACTTTTAATATTTAAATGCATCAACAATGCAACGCAATTTTCCGCCAAATACTTTCACTTTTTACATGAAATGTTATGAAAAACTCTGGAAACTAAACATTTTTTTTCCCTATCCGAAGATTATGCTTCTCTGCACAAGGAAAAAACAACTTTTAAAATAATGTCCCTTTCTAGTAAATGTTTTGTATTGCGCCGCAGAGCGCAGGGTTTCTCTACTATGTTTTTAAGTTGAAGGAAATACTGTCTCTCAATGGAGGAGGCTTGTTAATCAAATGTTTTTCAACGAAAATGTTTTTACGGATCCAAAAAATTGAATATAAATAAGAAGACGAATGATAATTGATGATAAATCTATATCTATACTTATAATACAGCTCAATGTGTGTGTGTGTGTGTGTGCGTGCGCGTGTGTGTGTGTGTGTGTGTATGTGTGCTGGCGCTCTACAGGCCAGACCGTTTGACGTACAGCTACCAAATTTGGTACATGTATACCTTGGAGGTCGGGAATGTGCACCTCGGAGCCCTTTTTTCGAATTTTTAATTAGAATTTGAATTAATTTAAATTTAAGCGAAATTTCGTCGTTTTTCCGCTATAACTTCAGAAAATATAATAGGACAAACATGATTTTAACATTAATTTAAAGATTAAAAAATTAGCTTTCTAATGGTATCAGCATTTTAATGTATAACTCAATCTTCTATTTTTAACGAATTTTTAAAGAAATATTTTAACCATGTTTTTTTAGCACGTGACTGGATAAAATAAAATAAAATATTTCCGGAAGTTCAAAGAAGAAAACAACTATAATCGAAAATCAATTCTAAAAAAAGTACAACTTTCAGCACGTGACTGGATAAAATAACATAAATATAAAATGTGATATCTTCTAAAAAATAAATGCAAGGCAAAGGATTCTATGATCGTTTGCAATATCTATATCATTAATTCCATAAATTATCTTTATTTACAGTAAACCTGATTGAATTCAGACAGGATATGCATTGAAATCCCGACTTAATGGCATATTTCTATAATCCTTTGCAATATCTGTATCATTAATTCAATAACTTTTCCCCCTTTTCGCTTTCTTTAAAAAACATATTTAACATTTTGGCAATATCATCGAAAAAAACATTTTTAATATTTTGGAAGCATAATCGATAAATTGTAAGAGCATTAAACTCAAAAGGTTTTTCCGAATAAAGTTACCGACTCTTTAATTACTAATAACTGAATCTTTTAACTTTAACTATTTCTTAAATTTTTGCTAATGAATATGTGATTTAATTGAAAATTTTAGAATGAATTACTCATGACGAACCAGCTGGTCGCCAAAGGCGGCTAGTATACATATACAGTTGAAAACAGTTACGATAATGTTTTAGTTATAAATGTTTGATGAATCTGGAAAAAAATTTATACAAATTATAACTTAAGAGACTTCAGCTTATTAATTAAATATGGTTAAATTCAAGGAATCGAATTTCTTTAAGAATATAAATATTTGCATTCTCTCTTTAAAGGACCATGATGTTCCTACAGATAGATGGGCATACTAACGTAATCATTTTAATTTGCATGTTTTCTTGGCAGTTTCTGTGATTATATTAGATCCTAAGCTTTTATTTTTAACAACAGAAAGAATAAGAAAAAAATTTTTTTGAGGCGTAATACACATTTTTGAACACTTTTCCTATGAATTAAAATAGTAAAACATTTTTCATACGAGGAGCAAAGTTAAAGTTTTAGGTATTTTAGCTAAAAATGAAACCAGAGGTATGGATGAACTCTATCACTACGCAATTTTTGATTATTAAATAATAATTAATTATTTAATTTCAATCTCAGTTATATTAAAGGCTTCCATATTAATCGATATGAAAATTATTTTTGTCTTGTTTTATGCTCCCATTTTATTGTATCATTTATCTATTTCAAGCGAAAAGTACCATAAATTCATAAAGTAAATATTTAACTGTGTTAATACCCTTTACAACAATAAGTGGTATAAAACAGTCAGTGGAGTAATAAAGGTCTTCCCATTTCAAAAACAAATTAAATCTATGAACCGCTACTGAGAAGGTAGGGGCAGTAAACTGTTATTAAATTGGCAAGAAAAGACAAACGAAGATAACCATTCTAGTGGTATTTAAAATACCTTTATTTGTATTAATCTTATAAGCTGCTAAAGAATTATACAAAATTTCTTTTCAAAAAGACATGATATGCATTTATGATTTTTCTATTAATTTTTGAAACATTTTTTTTGTTGTGGTCGTGTCCAACTGTCAACATTTTTTCTTCGATTTCATTTATTAGAAGTCGTTTGTTTGTAGATATAGAATAAATAACTCTCTTCAAAAGAAAATTGTCGCGTACATGTCTTTTTCTGTTTTCTAAGAATTCTTATAAATCTTAATATTGGAAATCTGTAGTAAAATTTATGCAAATTCTTTTCAATTTCCAGCTGCTTATTTAAAAAAAGAGAATAAATAAATAAATAAAATTTTTTACATGTCATGGAAGATTTAGCATTAAAATAAAATAAAACACAAAATGAAAACGAAATATCAGACATACCAAAGAAAAGAAAACTGAAGAAATGCATGAAGCGGTAAAGATTTTTAATGCAAACATGAACTGAAACTTTCTACTCGGTTGCATCACACATTTTAAACAATAAGCTTCGTAATAGAAGCCGGAATCACTTACCGATATCTTATGATATTCGTTTTCGTAGCTTTAGAATAAATGAAAAATGTGAAATATGAATTACTGTCAATATTTTATAATAACAAATGCCATCGAAAACTCAAGTTTTTTTTACGGATCCTATCCATTTTCATTTCCAATTTCATGATATTAGATTATATGCATTTTCTGGGCTATATTTAAATTTATAAAATAAATAAATAAAGGAAATGGTAAGGTTTATATTTCCATAATATTTTCTTATCTTTACAGATCAGGATTCATTATGCAAGTCAATAAAATATTTATACCTTATTGTTCCTCAAAACCCATGATGTGCTTATTGCAAAACTCTCCATTTCATTTAAACAACGTTTTGAATAAAAACACCACTGCGTCCCTTTTATTTAATATTTAAAAGGAAATACGGAATTTTTCCATTTCTTAAAAATCTTGAAACTCCTACAAATTGAAAACCATAGCTGCAAAAGAATTTTTCCTATAAAAATTCTGAAAGACATGATATTGCTTTAAACAAATAGAAAAAAATATTAAATAATGCTTTCGTTTTATTTCCTTTCAAATAGCCAAAGGCATCACAACTTTGGAATGCAATTTAATAAGGCATAAAAATTACTTTATTCATGATAATCCTTCATTTTTATGTATTCATTTTATATATTTCCCTCTATTATTTTCTTAATATCTGAATAGAAGATTCGATCTATTTCTAGAAAAATTTAAGAGGCATTTGAGAGATATCCTAATTTTGTGATAGTTTTAAAAATTAAAACTTACCTTTTGTACATAATCTTCAGTGGGCCAGAGAAAAGCTTGTCTAGGAGCCAGAAATACTACACCTATTTTTCTAGTCCGATGTACATTCGAAGACACTTATGTTTTATTTGATTTCTTTTATCGGTTTAAAAAGATATACCTTTATGTGCGAAGTTTTTCTGATTTGAAGTTGCAAAAATAATGTATTTGCTTAGCAAAGAATTTTTTTATGTTTTATAGAAACATCAGGACTTCTTATTAAATAGCAGTTCGAAGTGATTTTAAGCCCATGAAAATCTTATATAATATATTTTATTGACCCAAACTGTACAGAAATATTGGATTACTTTATCCTGGTTCAGGATAATATAATTCTGATACATAAACTTTTTTTTCCTACAAGTCAGACACTGAAGAGTATTGTATAATAAAGGAAAATAATGTGTAATAAAAATAGATAATAAGAATTATAATGAATGAAGAGAAATTAAAACGTGAATAAATGCGAGTTAATACTATTGTTTAATGTTAATCATTAGATAGTTTAAAAAATTTCTATCTTATAATTTTCTGTGTAATAAAAACAGATAATTAGAAATATAAGGAAAGATAAAAAATTGAAATGCAAATAAAAGCATGTTAATATCATGTTAAATCATAGTATTAACATGCGTTTATTGTATTAAAGATGTATAGTCATATGATTTTTTTAAAAAAGTTTCTATCTTATGTTCCAAGTTTATATAAAGGTGAAAAAAGGATATATATATTCATTTGATCATTTCAAGCACACAGGTAGTAGGTTTCAAGAAATTTTTAATGACTATTCTGCATAACTCATCTGTTTTTGATAATGATGAAATAATCAGGTAATAAATCAACAATTTAACTGTTAAAAAGAAACATTATATGTTATTATTTAAATATTGGTGTAATAATTCTATAAATCAGGATGAAATGTATAAAAAAATCAGTTTTATTATTTTTTGTATTCAAGTAAAATAATTTTTTTATTAAGTGAAAAAAAATAGACCCTTCAACTCTTTTTAGAGCAATGGGAAGTATGCATTTCACTGAATTCATCAATTTTTGTATGAAATTATTTATATTGCTATAAATTCTTTCATAAAGACAAAAACTTAGATTCTTCAGCTACTTACTCACTTAAAATGGTATATTTTAATTTGTTAATTAATAATTAATTAATTTAATTAATTAATCAAATTAGATTTTTCTAATAAGATAAATATGCATTGACTCTACGAAGTGATGAAACATCTTTTCTATCTTTTAAGACTATGAATACTATTTATTACAACCGGTTTTATATTTACCAGGTGAGAATTTATTCTACCCAAATGGAATTGCAAGTATTAACGATTCTATAAAATTCATGATGTTTCGTGTGAAAGTGCCAGTCTCATAAATAGTAAAAAAATTATTATCTAATTTTATTTTAAAAGTTCTTTTCTTTAAAACACAATATTTCTTTTAATTCATCAAATATGTAAATATTAAATTCATAAAACCAATGAAAAGATGTACAGTTTTATGGTTTAATAGAACATTCAACCTTCTTCTTAATAAATTACTTATTATGCAATTTCTTAAACTACGCTTAGACGCAACATCTTTTCTAACCCTTAAGTTGCGATAGGAATACTGCGAATTGCAGCCGATTTTATATTTACCAGGTGAGTATTAATTGATTCTACCTAAATGGGATTGCATGTTTTAAGGATTTTATAAAATTCAAGATGTTTCTTGTTAAGGTTTCAGTCTCAGAACAGGTAAAAAGATTTGTATCTAATTTTAAATTTAGAAGTTCTTTTCTATTAAACCCAATATTTCTTCAAATTCATTAAATATGTAAATATTAAATTCATAAAACCAAGCAAAAGGTGTACTATTTTAAGGTTTAATAGAATATCCAACCGTAGTCTTAATAAATTACTTGTTATGCAATGTCTGATACTATGCAGTGAAGCAGCATCTTTTCTACCTCTGAAGAAGCATAGTATGAATTGCAGCTGATTTTATATTTACCAGGTGAGTATTAATTCATTTCGCCCAATCGGGAATGCATGTGATTAAATCTATACTTATAATAAAGTTCAATGTGTGTGTGTTGGCGCCCTACAGGCCAGACCGTTGGACCTACAGCTACCAAATTTGGTACATGTATACCTTGGAGGTCGGGAATGTGCACCTCGGAGCCTTTTTTTCGAATTTTTAATTAGAATTTGAATTAATTAAAATTTAAGCGAAATTTCAACGTTTTTCCGCTATAACTTCCGAAAATATTATTGCACAAACATGATTTTTATATCAATTTAAAGATTAAAAAATTAGCTTTCTAACGGTATCAGTTTTTTTAATTTATAATGTAAGCTTCTATTTTTAACGAATTTTTAAAGAAACATTTTAACCATGTTTTTATCGCGTGACGGGATAAAATAAAAGAATGCCGGAAGTTCGAATAAAAAAACTATCATCGCAAATAAATCTAAAGAAATGCAACTTTTAACACGTGACTGGATAAAATAAAATAAATATAAAATGTGATATTTTCTAAAAAAATAAATGCAAAGCAAAGGATTGTATGATCGTTTGAAATATCTAAATAATTACTTCAATAAATCTTCTTTACTGTAAACCTGATAGAATTTCGACAGGATATGCATTGGAATCCGACTTAATGGCATATTTCTATTATCGTTTGCAATATCTGTATCATTAATTCAATATTTTTTTTTCATTATAAAATGTGATAGTTTCTAAAAAAATAAATGCAAAGCTAAGGTTTCTATAAAATCTGCAAGAGCACGTCAAATTGAAAAAATTAGTGTTTTTCACCGTGTTGCCATCATTTTGACGGAAGTTCAAATTAAAAAAATTAAAAAAATATCTCAAATTAAATCGGAAGAAATGCAACTTTTAGCACGTGACTAGATAAAATAAAATAAATATAAAATGTGATATTTTCTTTAAAAAATGCAAGGCAAAGGATTCTATGATCGTTTGCAATATTTAAATCATTAATTGAATAAATTATCTTTATTTATACAGGATTGAATTTATACAGGATATGCATTCAAATTCCTTTCCAATGGCCAATTTGTAAAATATTATTAATAGGCATACATATTGTTTAATACTATTAATTTGATCTAAATGAAGTAAATAATTACATTTTATGAAGTTTGAGTTAAACAATGCATTTATGAATAATGATTTTTAGATTTCTTCATACTTTGCTCCGAGAGCCATATTTTGTAAAGTATTTTTTATCAATATTTTAAATAAAAGTTGCTACATAAATCAGTCTTCTAAATCAATCATTAAAACTGACTGATTTATAAAATCAAAGAATATTATTAGGAAAACGCTTTCTTTTAGAACTTTAAGTCCATCATCTTAAAGAAAATATTAATTTCAGGTCATTCAATGCCCGGAGTCACTTCAAGGCTAATGAATATGTGATTTAATTGAAAATGTTAGAACCTATTACTCATGGCGAACCAGCTGGTCGCCAAAGGCGGCTAGTATTCTATAAAATTCATGATCCTTCGTGTTAAGGCTTCAGTCTTAAAACAGATTAATAAGTGATATTTTTTTTTAAAACCCTATTCTTAAAAATCTAATATTTCTTCTAATTCATTTAACATGAAGATATTAAATTCATAAAACTAAGCGAAAGTTGAATAGTTTTAAAGTTAGATAGAATATTCACAAGTCATCATAATAAACGCGTACTTAAGAGAAATATTTTCAATTTAATCATATAGCAGTTCAAAAATTGACTATTTCAGAATTATTTTTTACAAGAAGGAAAATCTTAATATAATACAGTCATTCAAACAGGCTAATTTTTTCGCTGAGAAATGAAATGATAAACAGAAGTTATAGACACCAGATTGGCTCTGTTTTAGTAGAATCTTTCAGGATATTCATTCTGAAGCTCAAATGGCTTCGAAATATTTGTAAAATTAGATTACGGCAAAAGTGAGAAGAAAATATCTTGCCATCTTACCGTATATCCAAGCCACTCCAATCGCTTCAAAGAGCGCGGCGCATAACAAAGATATTCCAGCCGAATACGTATCAAACCAATACATCATATATCCACCACCCTGAAAGAAGATGGGAAAAGAAATGCATGAAAGGGTTTCTGAAAATAAATAAAAAACAGATAACGCTCTAGCCAGGTATCGCAATATGTATGTCCCCAAAATACAATCTATACCCGAGATTTTGCAACAGCTGGTAGCAGTCATAAATTTGCGTTGCCACCGTTGACATAAATGGGCGTAGAGTAACTTTCTGAGAAAAACGTGAGGAATTTTATTCTTGTGTCTCGAAGCGGTGAACTTCAGTTCGTCATATTCCATCAAAGGCACTTTTTTTCTCAATAAATCCACAACCTATTCTGACTTGAGAACCTTGAATTCAATCTGTACTATAAAAGTATCGTGATATATTTCCGAAACCTGGCTTCCAGGTATTTCTACAAGAACATCTATTTTCGGAGAAAAATGAGGTAAATAAATATACCTCTGAAAATCGGAATGAAACCAACTTTTACCCAGTCTTAGAATAAAATGTCAGGAGAGTAAGGAATTGAATTCTAATTCGTCAGTTTTCAGGGAAATCATAAAATTCCTCACGTATAACTTTATGTTTTTATTTTATAGTGTAGTTTAAAAACAATGGTTGAATTAACTTATACATCTCCCACATTACTAAATTTTATTTACTATAGATTTAAATGTTATTCCTCACAACAGTGTTTTTGTTTTAAAGAGGAAAAAATACTGAATTTAGAAAGGAAAGAGAAGAAGTGCCTTCGTTTTCAGTCTTAATTATTCAAGTCAAAAGTAATTCTAGAACAAGAAAGATTTCTACATTTTTTTGTTTAATTAAAGTCAAACAACTCGTAGATAAAAGAGTTTAAAGCAAAAGTAGTATCGTCTTGTATGTAATTAAATATAGGAACGAGATTTTAGAATAAAACCGACTGTAATTAAAAAATAATTTTCGGAGTTTTTACGATGCTGCTCTGATTTTGCAGAAATTGTTTAAAAAATATTTTACGAGGCAAAACAAATATTGCTGTCGGAAATTTTTATTTAAAAAAAGGAAATGTTTTTAAAAAAGTAGGCTTAATATTGTTTTTATTTAAATGTCAAAAATTATTTATCTAGACCAGTTTACTGAAGCGGCTTTGTAAAATGTTTATTCAGTCACAGAAGTATACAACAACTTACGTTCGAACTGATCCTTAAGCTTTAATTTAACTTTTTTTTAGATAATTGTTTCATAGAAAACAGGCTATAAAATTTTCACTTGGAAGCATATTTCGCAATGTTAATATTTTTCTAAAGTTTTGAGGCAGATTGTTAAATTAAAGTTGTCTAACTTTTTCCTTTTACTTTAATAAGCCTTTTTCCCCTCCTCATCTACATTTCTCATTACATAATTTATGCAGTTTGAACTACATACAAACATTTGTGCAAGAACAGTTAAAAAGTTTAACGCTGAACAGCAAAGATATGGACATTCTTTCTTTTAATTTATTATAGTAGTTATGTATAGAAATGAAAAAATAATAATACTTACCCTGGTAACGTTTACCAAAGACACGCAGAAAGAAGACGACAAAACAATGGCAGTAAATATTTCCCGATTCATTTTCACTTTGGCAAAGTAAGTACTGCATTCATCTAAAATTCCCGTAATGACTGATTCTAATCCACCCATCTGAAAAAGAAAAAAAAAACTTTTTTGAAGCCATGACGAAGAATGCAAATAGATCTGTTACGTAAGTAGAAAATTCAGCTTTTCAGTAAGTTCATGCTTTAACTTTTCAGTTCTCCTTATTGAATTATTTGTTTTATTAAAATCTTAAGAAAACCCCCTAAAACTTAAAATATGTCACATTTTTGAAAATAATATTTAGTTTTCTTTGTTACTGAAAACAGTTTTTGAATCGTCTATATAATTTTGTATTGATTAATTATTCCCGAGATTTTCTTATTGCCTATAGTGGTGGACTTTTGACATCTATTTCAGTTGACGACTTTTTTCTAAGAAGGATAGATTACGGAACTTTGTATGGTTAATTGAAGCTGTAGAGCTGTAAAAAACGATACAAAATCGCTAACAATTACGAGAAGAAAAATTAAATACAATGCGCAAAATTTGAAGTGGAGTGAGAACTTACTAATTTCAGTGAAAAATATACTGAGTTCAAGAACCATTGCAGAACAACAGCAACGAAAAAAAAAAAGCGTTATAAAGAAAGGAATTAAAATTAATGGCGTTGCAATATTTTAACTCAGAGCATTTCATGCCACTCTAAGATTCAACTGACTTATATTTTGCTGCTAATAATATTTTAGATTCCGAATGTATCAATAAGCGTTCTATTGATGGGCACAATTCTTCTTTGATCAGCGAAAATTAATTCATGTGCATAATGTCCTTTAAAAATAATGCTATAACTACATACACGTTGCTTTGCAATGGATCTTATATTTTTATAGATGAGATTGGTACGATGAGTAATTTTCAAGTATCATATTTACAGACGAATTTAGATTCTCCAAGAGCAACAGATATCAATGAACGCAGTAAGAGATAGCATAAATTAATCAGTCATATTTTGGAAATTATAAAAACCTCATGTTACTCACAATTAATTCTAAGACAGAAGGGAAAAAATGAGTATTTTTCAGATTATATCAAAGTTTTTTAAAAACATATGTAATAATACTTTAACTTCTAAATAAACTTTTATATGGTAGACAAATTTTTTAAATCAAATGTAAACAATGCACTTGCCAAAAACGTTTTAGTCTTATTTTTTTATTCTATACTTTTTATAAAATAGGTACCAAATGTGAGGTTTCATAATTCTTTAACTATAATTTTTAAGGACTCAGAATATTTTTAATAACGAGAAATCGTTTAAAAAATATTCCGAATAATATTATTTATTATTGTAACAGAATGATGACAAAAGATCTAACTGAGCAAAATTATTTAAAACAAAACTGCATAAAAAAGAAAGAAAAACTCTAATTAAAAATAGCAAATATTAAAACCCACTTTATTAACAAATTAGCTTATCAACAAAACCACCTGTCAGGAACATCGCTCTTCGGCTGTCGAGAAACACTCCACAACCATCGAACAATGAACATGTTCTTTAATTTTCTTTTTTATAGAAAGATTGATTGATACAACGTGTTATTAAAATGCTTCACATTTAAATTCAACACATATTTTTTAACTATGGCTGCAAAATCAGGATTTAATTCATATCTAAATGTCCTTATTGAAGTTAGGTCATGGGAAAACGTGTTATTAACTCGCCAGTCAGAATTACAGTAAGAAATATAATGACAGCTGTATTCTCAGCCTATGTACGCCAGTCCAGCATTCTTTCCTGTCATTACAAACCCGAATTTAAGATGATTGGATTATGAGTTAAGTGTTTTTATCAATAAGCAACTACAGTATATCAGGAAGTGAAATAATTTGGGAATTTTATGCAGTATTTTTAATTTATTCTGTTTAGCATACTATATTGATATAAACAGTTAAAAAATAAGTTTTGACTCATTTTAAAGATTTTTTTTTCATGAGTTGTACTGTGAAAGTGTTATCAAAAAGCGATTATTATCACTATAGGAAAAATGTAATAAAATTTGCTTCCATAGAAGGCTACTGTCAATTATATGTTGCTTATTTTGTGATTTCTTTGAAATATTCTATTTTTTCCTTTATTCTCTTTGTTACTCATATTATTTGGATAAAATTGTTTTTAGGTAGATTACTATCCATGAAAATAATTGACGTGGTGCAACTTCGGAGCAATTTCTGCACACTATCGTATAAATCTATATAAAAAGTTAGCTATCAAATAACAGAAAAAGTTTTCTTTTAAATCACAATTTTATTTCTTTTCTTCATAGTTAGGGGAAAAAATGTTTTTTTGATAAACTTTGCAGTCTTTTTAAAATAAATATTCGAAAAGGAACCTGAACAACGTTCCTTTAATGCTGATGCAAAGTCGATCCAATTTTTCGCTAAGATCTGGGATTTTCACTTGATATAGCAGCTGAGCATTAAACAGTTAAGCTATAGAAATTAAACCCTGAGTTTTGAAAAAAAAAATCAGAATCTCTCTCATTTCAGAAGCTAAACTACTTTTTGAAGTTTGAATTTAAGTTTTAAAGTTTAACTTATAAAAGTTTTAATTTCAGAAAGTCAAATGACTTATCACACACATCCTCTCATACGCGCGCGTGTGCACACACACACGTGATTTTCAAAATGCGTAATTTTTCTAATGTGGGGACCAATGAATTAGCGTTAAATAAAAGCCTCTCTCTAAAAATAACTTCCATGAAATAAATATAACTCTAAATAAATATGTAAAAAATATATATGTAATTTAATTTAATTATTCAATAAATAGATAATCTGATATATACGGAATGAAAGAAGAAAGAATGCATCTTAAGCAATGAAACAAATCTAACAAACTGGCATCCTAAGTTTAGTTATGCAAAACGACTTCATATATTACTGAAAAAAAATGACGAAAATTAGATGAAACCGAAAAAAAGTTATATAATATTTAGCGCATGTTATTTTCTTAACGCGATTTCTACATTAATTGAGTATTTTTATTTGCATTTAAAAATACAAATGTGTTCGTTAAAAAAACCCATGTTGAGGGTACTAGAAATATACTGTAGGGAGGGTGGATATCTCAATCGAGATTTTAAATAATATCTGAGTTGGAAGGATTTTGTTGCATAATTTCTTAAACTCTGTAGGCTGAAAATTAATTTTCAATCCCTACTTTTTTTTGCTTTTTCCTCCACAAATTATTTACAGAGTAAATATTTGTATTATAGTATTATTTGTGTATATTTGTATTTGTATTATTTACAGAGTAAATATTTGTACAGTATTGTAAACATCAAAGAATTCAAACTCGACATTTTTATAAATCACTATGCTTCAGACATTCTTGAGTAAAAAAAAAAGATTTTTGTAATTATGTCTATCTCATTAATCTCATCGCGTTTTGAGCTAGACGGGAGATATTTGGTACATGATCTCTACAAAAAATTTGTAGATTTCTATCGAATTTCGATTGAAATCTGTCTGAACACAAGTTAACTTGATAATTACACAAGGAAGAGAGATGGATGGATAAGCTATACAGATTTAACATGGAAAGTGCAGATATGTGTCAACAGTTGAATTAAATTCCTCAAGGAATTTTGCTTCTGTCTGTCTGTGCGTATCTTCACAAACATGCAAATGCGATGATTTTAAAACCCAGTGATCTAAATATAGAAAATGTGGCAGTAAAAAAAAGATATGTGATTTTGTGACTATAACTATAGCTCTGGGCCAAATTTTGGTTTTAATAAATAGGAAAGAAAAAGTGTTCAAAATGCCCTTCATATTTTTTGGTATTTATATATTAACTACATCCCATCTATTAACTATCAAATAAATCCCCAAAGTTAGTACTAATAGGTTTTTTAGTAACTATTGGTCATTAAAGGCATACTGTTAATAATTTACAAGTTCACTTATTAGAGAAAATTTCGAGAAGATCATTGTCACTGGCTCAACTATGTATAAGACAATTTCAATAACAGGTATAATCAGATATATTCTTTTCCACCTTTTCCACCTAAAAGATGGAACCCTTTTGAATTTAAAGAATGAAACGAAGAAAGAGGCAAAGAGTTAAATTTTCTTTTTCTTGTATCTCCTATATAAATGAATTTGTCTTTGCCTTCCGGCTTGCTGACAGGAAACTATATCACCTATTCAGTTTCATTCAGGTGTAATCGGAATGTTTCTTCCTTTTTTTTCTCCTTTATTTTTCTCCATTTTCTTCTTTATTTTTTTTATTTCATCCTAATTTATGCTTTGGAAGAAAATTCTCAAATTTCTTTTTATTGAGATTAAAATACATATTTTGATGTTGCCATACAGACAGGAACAAGTTATCCCAAAGTTATTCTATGCACAAATCATTCGTTAATAAATTAGGCAGAAACGATTTGTTGTATCAGTAAAGTAGTGAAGTAGAAGTGAAAACAAAAATTCTTTAAAAATATTGAAAGGAACAAATAGTAATAACCATACATTTGTATTATTTTTTAACGTCATAATTTTAGTTTGAAATCAGAGTGGTCTTTTTACTCTCAGGCACCATATATTTTAAAACTTTGTTAAATTTTCCTGCTTAAAGTTTATTTAATTTGCTTCTCCAATGTCTCTTTTTAAAGTAACGTAAGCACTCTTTAAAGATAGATTTCGAAGTTTTCAGCTATAAACAGATCAGATTCATATTTTAACCATAACCTCTTTGTTCAAGCTTTCACGTCACAATAATATGATGCTATAAGGGTTTTAATGTTCACCAGCCTAACATACATAGTAGAAACAGGATTCGATGAAACTGTTTTTCACTTATGAAACAACACCAACACTTCGCAACCCAGTTTAAGTGGGAGAAATAAACAAGCACTGCAATATTTTGAAATGAAACCAAATGGAATGAAACTCGATTATTTAAAATTTAATCATACAGAATATAACAAAGGAAACAGTGCAACCAGGCCTAAAGTTAGCTTGTATCATGAACAACTCATTAGTTGTGTATTATAAACATCTATATTTAGACAAAGAGAATATTTCAACTTTCCAAAAATAATTAAATATATTCAGTTAATTTAGCTGGGGAATAACTATAAATATGAAGAATATATTTTAATTTGTCAGCACAAATGAGAAATTAGCACAGCTCTACTCATCAGATAAATTAGCACACTTTTACTCAGTAACTTTTACTGAAAAGGATTTTATATAAATAAAAACATTGTGCCTCAGCTACTACATCAAACATCAGAAAACGAATCTGGTTAAATAAACTAAGAGGCAAACGATAAGTAGAATTAATTACTTTCTTAATGAGCTACTTTACATTCACTCCCTTTCGTCTTTAGAATTAAGGAACACAAATATAAATATTTATAACTACGCATAGGAGATTATCGGAGTTTCCACTCACTAATACAACCAGTAATGTCTTAAAGATATCTATAAAATGTACTCATAAGGCTGAATAAGAGATATATCTTTGAGGCATTTAGGGCGTCTATAAGATGTAACGAATTTATAATGTGGTCAAATTCCCATAGAGAACGTTAATAGATTCTACAACACTTCTAATGCATAGTTAAGGAGAGGGCTGTTTATAAATTATCCGTCAAATACATCGATTTCTGCTTAAAATGAATTGTGTTTCTCTGTAATTATGGTGTAATTAGTTTGGTTTTAACTTTGCAAATAAAGGCTGACTCTTAAGTCTTCTTTTAAGTAAGAAGGAGAATTTAATGAGTATTTACAGATAAATACTTGGAAAAAAAAAGATAAATGTTATATGAAAAAAAAAGCACACACACACACACACACAAAATTTGATTCGCTTTGTTGAAATTAAATATTTTCTAATCATTTGAATTCAAACATAAAAAGAAACCTTTTAACTTCTGAATTTTGCAGACACATAGCTCTGTAGAGTCTATTTTCTGTAACTTTAACTGAACACGTTAAGCTGTAATATTAATGGAATATACACGGCTAAAATAAATTTTTGATAAGTTAAATATTGGAAAAAATTCCCTTTTGAAGTTGGATAAGCTTTGAATACGATCATCTGGTCTCTTTTTGCTCTGCATTGCCTCAGGAGAGTGTCACTCAAATACTGATAATGGACTTGACAAGGAACTTTCAAAAGCTTACAACGGCAGACTGTCAGCTCAGAAATAGTTTGTAATTTTAAAATCGTACTCTACCCATAAGTAGCCTAGATTTTAATATCCTGGCTTTTTATTATTAATTAACTTAATAACTTGTCGTAGTTTTTTCATCAGAAAATTAATACAGAACTCTCAAAAAAGGCCAGTTTTAAAGCAACATTTGGGCTATTTTGGGACGGACCTTGTAATTTTGAATCACTGTTGAGTGATGAGGACGACACTGAAGCTGGCATCCCCCTCTCCACTCCAGATCAGACCAACGGGAGTACATTTGACTCGGACGGATTTAGCGTGCATCAGACTCGTTTACACGACGGCTTTTACCTTACCATCTGGCCACCGCGGCCCTCAAAAAGTTAGAAATCCCAGAATATTTCTTTCTACATCTAAATTACCTTTTTGGCATTAAAGAATCTGAATGGCTTGAAGAATATATTTCATTCGTTACTCCATAATATGCATTGTGGTGGTCATAAAGTCTTACCCTCATTATAAAAAACTTTAATGAAATAATCATTCAATATCATGTAAATTTTAAATAAGAATAGTCATGTTCTTAAATTTTTTCAGTTCAACAGATAATTGAATTAATGCAGAAATAGAGATATTACATTCGAGATTTTTGTCCAATGGTATCAAAAGGAAAAAGCCCAGTGTGTTCTTTGATTCAATGATTTCAAATAGATCATTGCTTTTCAGTGCCAGTTTTGGGGTTACATAGAGAACAGAGGGTTTGCAAAGTCAGTTGAAGATATTGATACACTCAAAGATAGGATCACAAATGCTATGTATTGTGTGACAACCGATATGTATGATGATATTTGGCGATAAAGAGAATACCGTCGTGACGTTTTTCGAGTTACCAAAGGGGCGTCATATTTAAATATATTGATGGAAGTAATTTCATTAAAGCCTTAATAAGGGCCTTTAAAATAGATCGAAATATCCTTATGCATATTTATTATATATTTTTACAATATTTTTTTGTTATCGGATGAAGACTTTATTTATTAACTTGTATTTCTTAAAAATCGTGGCTAATTTTTAAAATATATTTTATTACTTTTTTGAAGTTTTAAGACTGCTTTTTGTAAAAGCGAGATGCAAAATCTCTTTACTGTATTTGTTCAGTATTTATTTCTATTTGAAGATTCTCATGGAAATGATTAAAATTTAAAATCCCCTAAAGGAGTTACAGGAATAAGTTGTATGAAATAATGCAAATTTACAATATAATGTGGACTATTTCATACAAACTAAGATGAGAGGTCAATAGATTCGATGTTTTGAGTTCTGACCAATCATCGATATAGAAAAAGGTCCTGTGATCCTGTGACATTACTTACATATTCCTTGATAGAAAGCTTTATTGCATGAATGCTAAGAAGGGTTCATTATGTGATAAGCATTAATTCATGACAAATTCAACTGTCATCCACATCTCAATAATTCAAGTTTATGAAGTTCCTCCCAATATTGCCTTCATTTAGCTTCAAAATAGGGACTTTCATCAACCATATCTAAAATAAAACTCAGACGCATGCCGGATTGGTAGTTTTCTGCCTATAGCATATACGTTTTTCTTGCAATGACAGTAAGAAACTCGCTTTGAAAGAAACTGTAAATTAAAAGGATTAAACAATGTTTCAATGGAAACATCCTAATCTAAAAAATAACGAATGAACTTACAGCACTGTCCAGACCAAGAGTAAGAAGCATTGTGAAGAACAGAACTGCCCAAAATGGTCCTCCTGGTAGAGTTGCAATCGCTTCGGGATATACTTGGAATACGAGTCCATGTCCTTCTGTGGCAACTTCAGATATAGGTAAACTTTCTTTATTAGCCATGTAGCCCAGGTAGGCAAAGATCACGAAACCGCTGTAGAAGCTAGTGAAACTATTTACAGCTACCGTGAATAAACAATCCCTGAAATATAAGAAATAGATCTTTTGTAGAGGAAAACGATAAACTATATCCTTGAAGCACTATTTTATTTTTCATTTCTCTTTTATAAGCAAAGATTATGAAAATATTTTAAATTATACATAAGTGAGTTATTATTTCTTACTCGTAAGTGACGTCTTAATTTTAAAAATCAGTTTTTAATAAGTCCTTTTAGATTTAGTTATTTAATAATACTAATGTTGTGTATTCATACATTTTGACATTTCTTACTTTATATAAACTTAATAAATCATTATATAAATACCAAGCGAAGCAGATTTGTGGAATTTTTTTAAAGCTTAGGATTAAATTCGATGCTAACAATAAAAAAGTAAAAAAATAATTTTCATCTATTTTTTTATCGAATAATTATTCACATTTTAAAAATAAAACTTGTTGCCTTTTAATGTTTCTCCTGTATACAAAAATAATTATTAATAAATGCTAAGCTGATTAATAATTAAATGAAGTTAGCATTGCAAAGATATACCAACTCCTATTTTATATAATATTTTTATACAAAACCAATTTTTATTAAATCTATGACTTTTGATGACTTTGCGAACATTTTAAGCTACGCAACCAAATCAGCGTTATATTCATCAATACTTTAGCAACTTTTTCGACTCTTGGGGAAATATTAGCGTTGAATGTGCCATGTCATTTATTTTGATAGATTTGACAGACTGTGATGTATTACCAAATTGTTGAGCTTCGAAGAAAACGAATGGTCGGCATTGAGTCATTCAAAGACAAATTTATTTTTAACTATTCATTTCTTCAAATATATTTTAAGTTGAATAGGTCTTAAAATTAATGTGGCTTGATTAGTTAAATTTCGTTTCATTGAAAAGTAATGATTTTTTTTCTCGAATATTTTTATTTATTTCTTTTTTGTTACATACATTGAAACTTATTTTTTGTTATTTATCTTGAAACTTACTTTTGCTTCTTTACTTACGCTAAAATTTATTTCCGTTTGGAATCTTTTTTATTTCTAATATTGTAAAAATTTATTATTGCCATTTTTTTCATATATATTCAAATTATTAAATTATTTTAATTTCAATATGTATTCAATTTGGAAAATCTGTTAATGAAGACAAGCCAAATTTGCTACAAATAACATGCTCATTTTTTAAAATCAAACTATTTAAAAAAGTAATTTTCTTACCTGTAACAATTGTTATGGAAGTTGTTATAAGACGCATAAGTCAGATGCACACCAAATCCAACACCGACAGAGTAAAATACTTGCACAGCTGCATCAACCCATACCTAATACAGAATAGCATATATTTATTTTTTAAGCTAGAAATTAAAGATTTATATTTAATTATGTTATAATAAGAAATTCTGTGAATGCATTTATGGCAATAAAGTTATCTGTTCTGGGTTTGATTGTCAGAAAAAATATATTCATTCATTTCTTCCAAGCAAAGGTTAATGACATCATCGATCAACAAGGTATTCTGATGAGATTTGAACTGGAAGTAAAAATTCTTACATTTCAAGATTTATCAAATATCAATATTATAGAAATCAATTTGTTAAAATAAGGGGATTTTGTTCCATTAATAAGTCATTTGTTCCTATGACAGATCATTGATGACAATTTGAAAATAATTTAGCTAGAAAGGCACTTTATTTTTTATTATTTTGATTTGATTTTAACGATTTCTCAATTTCAAAAAATTAAATCTTGTAGTTTAAGTTGAGAAATACTTAATTTAAGGTATTAAGTTTTTGCTTATTGATATCCTACTCAAAACATTTTCTATCCAGTAAGGTGTATTAAAATTACGAAAATGTTTATTTTGAGCAAGATTAATTTTTGAGAATGCCTTAAACAATTCGTTTATATTCACTAAGAAATGTAATTAGAAATGTACAATACCAAACTATTTGAATTCAAGAAATTTAGCTCGAGTTAATAATTACTATGCAAAATTGCTATATTAACTTGCTCAAGAAGCATACTTTCAATGAAATCAAATACTTTTTGCACAAATTTCTAATTTAGTTTCTGCTTAGCAAAGTTTTGTCATTAAAAATCAGACATATATTATGACATTCAATAAATTAATTTATCATTAACTTTAATAACAATGTATTGCATCTCACGTTTAATTATCTTAAGATTTTATGACGTATATGTTTTTCTATTTATTTCATTATAAACATTATTTTCCACTTATTTCTTTATTGTAATAGATTAAACTTATTAAAAAATAAGTTTTGTAAAGGCTTTCTCTAAAATAATTAAACTTAGGAAGAACGAAGCGTTTTGCATGAAAGAAAAAAAATCAAATATTGAACAAACAGACAGATTTGAAAACGGTCTCACGAAAAATCAATTTTGAGTCTCTGGAATTATCATTTGTTTCGGCAAATAAATGAATACGAAACTCGAAAGGTTCGTTAATTTTTATTCATCGTCTTCCGATGGCACCTTCTTATCTCCTACGAGATGGAAACTCTCCCTAAAGCAGCTGCTTCGTAATTAGAGGTCCAAATGCCTGAAAAGCTCTTCTGCTTTCACATCACAACATCGTCTACTTTGGCACGAATTGCAGTGGCTCTTTTCCAAATACTTTGAAATACTAATCAGATGAAATTTGAAATTTTGATTGGAATTTATTTGTTACATAGTTTCGGTTTGCCACTTTTAATACCAATAAAGCCGTTTATTTATTGTTTGGGGTTCAAATTAATTTGATCTGTTTAATATTTGAGAATAAATGTAGCTGAAATTAAAATCAAATAGTACAAGTAAATGTGAAAATGCTTGGCTTTTTTAATAGTTTATTTTAATTTTTTAATAGTTTATTTTTAATTCTATGTAATTTTACTGAAGCTTCGAATCTGTTATAAATAATATAATTTCTCTCCTGTTATAGCATCAGTAATTAATTTAATTGTGTCATTTTGATTTCACTAACTATTTTTTTGGTATATTTGGAAGAGAATGATTCAAAATCGAATGTTATGTGCAAAGTTTATATAAAGCGATCATTTTTGTTTATTTTATAATTTATTAATTTTCTTTAAATTAAATGAAATTTAATTTGAGTTGAAACATTTTTATTTATTAGATTGCAATATTAATGCTGTCATTTACCACAGAGTGGAATGCAAAATAGCTTTATGTACAGCATATTTGCGAGTAAATGTTGAGAATTAATAAAAGTTAACATTAGATAATTATGTATATAGATGGATGTTATAATTATTACTAAATAACAACTACAATGATGTAATTATAAATTCTTTGAAAAAAGTATTAACATTTTCTCATGCAAATTTGTATAACTGAAAAAAACCATCAAGAAATTATTGCACTTTTTATTACGTCACGTGTATGTACAGAAAATGAAGTTTATTAATAAAGATTTGGATTTCTTTCATCTCATCGTCCTTTTTGAAATTACTGACTTGTTTCAAATGGAAAAGCAAGAATAATGAAGATTGCATACTAGTTTTAAATTGAAAAATAATGGAAAATTTAATGAATGACACAAATTAAATTTATTTCCTGAATACTTTTTTTTACTAATTAAAAATTATTTCTAAAAATAAACTTTCATTAATTAAATAAAAAGTGCCTGTAGTGTGTGAATTTATTTATTAAATCATACAATACTTTTTTAAAAAAGAAATAACGCCAATCATAGGTTATTTTAAGAACATATTTATAACATTTGTCTAGTGTAGCAATTTGGTATTGCAATGCGTCCAACATCAAATGTGCACACAATTTTATCATATACGATATTCAAAAGATATTTCATTTGTATAGTTATATATCATGTTGCGTCAATTATATACTCTTCTAAATTGGGATTAATATAATAAAGTACTGAAGGTAACCTTTTTCATTATCTACAAAAAGCAGCTAAATTAAAAAAAAAGCTTAAGCTTTTCGGGCAATGTCTTATATTTTGTTTAATTTATTTTTATTTAGAAATTATTGCAAATGTATTTAGCAAATTACTTTCACGATTTTGATAAGCTTATTTACAGAGCAACTAAAAATGTCTTCTTAAAAAATTTACAAATTTTTCATGTAATGCTTAATTTGCATCAAAAGTCCTTTTTCTCGTTTTAAACTCTCTCTTTTTTCTTTTTTAATCGAATATTATGATACTTTTCTTTTACATGCTGCACTTTAATACTCCACAATTAGGTAGGAAAATAAATTATAAGGATACAGAGAAAATTTGAAACTAATTTGATATATTTTTTATGTCAAAACGATTTATTGATATCCCATTAAGCTATTACTTGTATCCAAATTATATTTTTGTAACTTTTGACTGATAAGCCAGCTCATTAATTTGTCTATGAGCAAACTATAGAGAGTCTATCCTTTCCATTTGAAATATAAAGAGCGATTAATGAGTAGAATTGTGTGATAGTGTGAGAATGCCTGTTAACAAGAATAATCATAAATCAACTGGAAAAGATAAAAATCAGTTTCTTTTTACACTAATATTCAAACTAATAAAAATCCACTCTTCTGTAAGGATATTAAAATTTTCTATTAAATAGTTTTCCAACAGATTTGAAGCAAAATCGTCTGGGTTGCTGACAGAGAAATTATAAACGATAAAAACGACCCAACTAAATATTTACATTTATTTTCAATATATTGATTCAGAAAATTGACTTTCAATTTAAATTATTTTTCTTTTTTCTTTTATTTTAAAGCTAATCCCTCATCTATACTTATAATAAAGCTCAATGTGTGTGTGTGTGCGTGTATGTGTGTGTGTGTTAGCGCTCTACAGGCCAGACCGTTGGACCTACAGCTACCAAATTTGGTACATGTATACCTTGGAGGTCGGGAATGTGCACCTCGAAGCCCTTTTTTCGAATTTTTAATTAGAATTTGAATTAATTAAAATTTAAGCGAAATTTCGACATTTTTCAGCTATAACTTCCGAAAATATTATTACACAAACATGATTTTTATATCAATTTAAAGATTAAAAAATCGGTGTTCTAACGGTATCAGTTTTTTTTAAATAAAAACGTAAGCTTCTATTTTTAACGAATTTTTAAAGAAATATTTTAACCATGTTTTTAGCACATGACTGGATAAAATAAAAGAAATATAAAATGTGATATTTTCTAAATAAAAAAAAGCAAAGCAAAGGATTCTATGATTGTTTGCAATATCTAAATAATTAATTCAATAAATCTTCTTTACGGTAAACCTGATCGAATTTAGACAGGGTATGCATTGGAATCCCGACTTAATGGCATATTTCTATTATCGTTTGCAATATCTGTATCATTAATTCAATATTTTTTTCATTATAAACGTGATAGTTTCTAAAAAAATAAATGCAAAGCTAAGGTTTCTATGAAATCTGCAAGAGCACGTCAAAGGGAAAAATTTAGGTTTTATCACCGTGTTGCCATCATTTTGACGGAAGTTCAAGTTAAAAAAAAAACTATCATCGCTAATTAAATCTGAAGAAATGCAAATTTTAGCACGTGACTGGATAAGATAAAATAAATATAAAATGAGACATTTTCTTTAAAAAATGCAAGTTCTATGATCTTTTACAATATTTAAATCATTAATTCAATAAATTATCTTTATTTATACAGGACATGCATTCAAATTCCTTTCCAATGACCAATTTGTAAAATATTATTAATAGGCATATATAGTGTTTAATACTATTAATTTGATCTAAATGAAGTAAATAATTACATTTTATGTAGTTTGAGTCAAACAATGCATTTATGAATAATGAGTTTTAGATTTCTTCATACTTTGCTCTGTGAGCCATATTTTGTAAAGTATTTTTATCAATATTTTAAATAAAAGTTGCTACATCAATCAGTCTTCTAAATCAATCATTAAAACTGACTGATTTATAAAATTAAAGAATATTATTAGGAAAACGCTTTCTTTTAGAACTTTCAGTCCATCATCTTAAAGAAAATATTAATTTCAGGTCAATCAATGCCCAGAGTCACTTCAAGGCTAATGAATATGTGTTTCAATTGAAAATTTTAGAACCCATTACTCATGGCGAACCAGCTGGTCGCCAAAGGCGGCTAGTTTTTAATATAAACAATCTTTCGACGTTCGTACGCTTCCTTCACAAAATTATAGAAGATATTCCTAGGAAGATTTATTTCATTATTGTATTAATCGTACAATAACTGTGCCATCAATACCTATTGTAGGCGCTGTGGTGACCTGGTGGTAAGGTCTCAGCTTCGGAACCGGAGGATTGCATGTTCGAGGCACGATTCCATCGAAAGACGATTCCATAGTGTAAGAAGGTTTGGTGTACGTTAAATCTGTCGGGTCTGAACGTCTTCCCGCTAGTGTGGAAGTTTCGAGAGGGGGTACCAGCTCAGGTGTCGTCCTCGTCATCTGATAGCGTTTCAACATTACCAGGTCCTCCCCAAAATAGCCCTAGTGTTGCTTTAGAAGAGGACGTTTATTTAAATACACCAAACCACTATATGTTGCATTATTTCTTTGTAGTGTGCTCAAATTGTTTCACTTCGTAACAGCTTTTTGTGCTAAATCTCTTTCAACAAAACTATTTACTGCTTTTCCGTCGCAGAAAAAATTTGGAAATTCTATTTTTTTCAAGCATTTTTATTTAACCAGACTTGTTTCATGGTTGTGATGATGATATTTCGTAATCTATGTTTCACCAATTTTTTTAAGTGGTCGAATTATGAAATTTTTTACATTTATGTACTCTCAATGAATATTGTGTACTCTCAATCCCTTATTATAATACTTCCGAAATGAAGGTATATGAAAATAAATAAATTTATTTAAGTTTCCGTTTCATATGCATGGTGTGATATGGCAGCGAAATCGATAAAAAATTTATTCCGAAATATGATGATGTCTATGAAAATGAATAATAAATTAAACATTTAAAAATGGATAATACATTTTATTGCCTAAATAAAGAAATGTTTAAAAAAAATCTGTTTCGTTAAAACCAGACTTATTTGCTTTGTTTTCATTCATTATTCTCTTCATTAAGCAATTATAAATTACCAAATATTTTCTAAAATGGCTGTCATGCAGCTTCAGAATGAAAAATCAATGTTTCCTCATTATAATCTATGCACATGTTTCAACGGAAACAGGTTTCGAACTTGGAACTCTCTGAGCCAAAAGTTGGAACCTTCAAAGCTGATACGTTATTTCTACGCATTTGCTGACTCAGAAAAATCCGTGAGGATACATATAGAATCAGATTCCTGCTTATTCAAGATAAGGATTGAAAATTCAAATCAGACACGTTACTGTTACAATTAAATTAGCTAACAATACTTTTGAAATACATGATTGTTTTATTAAGCATGGGCATGAAAACATCTGCCGGCATCCTGGCATAGGGGTAGCGTGTCTGCCCCGTGATCTGGGCTCCCCGGTTCGGGCATGGTTGTTCTATTTGTGAGATGTATGAATGTGCCCCTTTGTAAAAAGTTTTGCAAGCGAATGTGTGTGTCACCTTCATTTAAGCTAGAAGTCAGATATCTGCCTTATGGGTGCTCAGGGGTTTTAAGCCTCAGAAGCTACTGCACCCCCTTTCCGTGGAAACACGGACACGACATCATCAAAACATCTATGCATTTTTAAACGAAACGTTCAAATGAATGAGATACACATTAAATTTCTATTATTTATTCATTTTGAAACTATTTATTTCTTCTAAAGCTACTTTATCTTTAAAAAATACAGAACACGAAGTAATAGCAATGATAAAATCAATACTTTTAAACTATTGTAGTAGTTTTCAAATTTTAATTTGCTTGAATTCCAATCCTGTCTTAAAAATAAACGGCGGAATTCTACGAAATAATTTATAGGACTTATTTTTAAACTAATCGTCATTAGAAAGAACCGAAGAAAATTCATTAACCTAGCCCATCGTAATTAACAAGAGGATTGAGTCGAATAGTATTCAATCATGCATTTTCCCCATTTTCAATGCCTCGACGATTTCTTAAATAGCAATTAAATGCAAATTCACAGAGCGACAAATTCTCATTTCAGAGGGTAATTTAATGAATTACAGAGTTCTTCCTTAATTATTGATTGCGGGATACTTCGGAGGTTGTTTATTACCGATTTTCTCTGAAGTGATACTTTTAAGTGCTTGCCCAATTTCGGAATGGATTTAATTCCTACAAGTTTCAAATTTACTCACAGTGAAATTAAAGGCTTAAACTTCCATCAAATGAAAACATTTAAACAAATAAACTTTAAATATCCATATGATATTTCATAATAAGAGAGTTTTTAAATTATTTTTGCCGATTTCATTTCTAAAAATTCATTACACAAATCAATAAACACGCGAACATAATTTAAGTTAAATGAACTAACTCTTCTTTACAAAATGATGGAAATAACATTTAGTGAACAAAAATCTATATTCAAAACAGGTATACAATAAATTGGTTGTTTCTGACAGCTTTTTTACAGCAACTGCGTAACAAGGAAGATAGCTGTAAAAAAAAGTCGAATGTTATTATCATTATAGCGGTTAGGAATTTGTCATTCCACTGTTTGTTGTGGTTAGAAGAGATGAACACTTAAGATTTCGTACTGAGCTTAACATGTAAATTTGAATGATGATGGATATTTCCATCATAATGTTTTAAAATTATTTTTTATTATATATTTATGCAAGTTTTTTTTTAAATTTTTTTTGCTTTAATTTAGAGCATGGATTATATCACCCTGATTTATTCTCCTCCCTCTCCTCCCCAAAAAAAGAAAGAAGAGGAAAAAGAACAAGCAAAGAATGGTTAAACGCAATGAAAATATCAGAACTTCACTGCTTTCGCAAAATAAGAAGGGGTAGGGGCTTTAAATTCTTTTAAAGTCCTGCTTCCAACTGTCACTGGCTGATGACTTGATAGTCGAGTACGGGACCATATTCTATTCTATTCACTTCTTGCGATTTCGAAGCTGAAGCTCTCCAGCCTTTAAAGTTGATGCATTATCTGCATGTCATTGTAATGATTTATTAATTACAACGATCAATAAACATGTAAAATACTAAAAATCGAGCTCAGTGAATTAAGAATAAGCAAATATCAGGAATCCGGATGGCAGACTTCTATTCCAGACTCCATCAGCTTTGCCGATCACGTGGTCCAAAGAGAGGTTAAATCAGGCGAGGTTGAACAACGCACTCAAGTGGGAAATGGAAACTTGACGAGAGAGAGTGTCATTCTTGACATCTTACCACTAAATCTACGATGTTCGTTCCGAAATGATCGTAGAGCGAATGGCTTTGAAAGGAAATGCTCATCGAATCAACCGGCCTAATCTTATTCACACTATAAAGGAATATGTCTAATATGCCCACGTTTGAGCCGAAATTAAACTGGATATTTTAAAACTAATTTGTATTCTGGTCATTAATTGGGAATTAACTTGTTTCAGAAAGCTGCCGGTTTAAAGACATAAACGTCTAAATGCAGAACATCTATCCGGTTGACTTTATTTCACAAAACCATAAAACTACTTTCACAAACATCTGCTCATTAGTTTCCATCATCGTGTCATGCATTAAATGCCTCAGGATACCTGCGAGTTAGGATAAAGTTGCATACAATGTAACTCTACCCTAATTTTGCTTTCGCTTTCACTGGACTATTAACAGAAGAACTTTGTACCTGATTTTAGATCACATAATGCATTCTAATACGCATGAATGATTGCAAAAAAGTGTTTTTGAAAAAGTGATATGCTTTAATACATCTGATTTGTACGAAAAGTTCATCGAAATTCTTTCGAATTATCTTCTGTGCACACAAATTTCCATTATGCAAGAAATAATATTTCCAGAATCTTCATCAGTAATTGCATTGCTTGAAATGCTAAAAAATGTTCTTTCAGTTGTTACACTGAGAAAGATTATTAATATGTCCTGTTTGAATATTTCTATTAGCAAACAGAAAAATAATAATAAATTCTCCTTTCTGCGTTCTTCTAATGTTATAACTAATAGCTTCAAATTTGAAATGTTAAAGCAGTTAAAAAGAGATAATTTTTACAGCAAGAATATTTTAGATAGCAGTATTAACCTGCGTGTCCAGAAGCTTGTGTAAATCTGGGCGGAGATAATACTGAACACCTTGGACAGCTCCAGGAAGCAGCAGACCTCGTATGAGCAATATGGTTAAGATCACGTACGGGGCAATGGCAGTAAACCATACAACCTGCAAATAGTAAAAGACTTAATTATTTCTAAATAAAGAAAAGAACAAAAATCTGTTATTCTGAACTTATCAGTTTAACAAAAGAGAACAGAAAAATATTAAATATTAGAAGTAGTAAGTAAGTTGCAATTTCTTGAGAGACAAGGCACAAATTTATGCTGTTATTGGAAGTACCATGGAAAGGTATTAATTTTATAGAAGACTAGAAGTACCATGAAAAGGCATTAATTTTATAGAATACTAATATATAAGTATTTATTTTATAAGTCTCATTTTTCCCCCAGCTGAGAGTGACAATAATGCAAAGAAACAATTTTCAATGAAATGTAAATGAATAAAATATTTATCATGCTTTTTTGATTAGCCTGTACTTACATATGTGGAAATTATAAATTTATCATTCATTAAAATAAATATAATTCCTATGACTATTATATGTCTGTTTATGAGTAAACCTACTTTTTTAAATGTTATTGCCTACGACTTTTATGATTAAGCACAGATAAAAATAGAGAAATTCAAAACTGCTTTCCGTAGTTTAACTCACACTTTATTTCCTTGTCTGTGAAAGATACAGATTTAATTTTAAAAGAAAAATCCTAATGCCTAGATTTCAAAAGGTGATAACTGAAGGCAAAATATTGTTGTGTTACTTGGCTTTTTAAAAAAATGGTAATTAGAATAACTAGAGCGAATTTTCTAAAGCTACCGAAATTTCGTTCTTCCCTCTTTTAAAGCATGTAATTTGGTTTTACATTTTAACAATTTAAAGCCACATCTTCAACTATAGATATCGAGTATTGTCTCTTCTTTTTAGTATAGATACAAATGGAGTTTATTAAAAATTACACTGAGTAATTTAAAAAGATAAAGAAAAATACTGCATTGTCTGTGAAAACAGTGCAATGAATTGCAAGATTAAGAAAAGGTAATAGGTAAGGTAAAATAGGTAAAATAATAATGTTCCATTTTTAGAATACAAAAATACAATGAAAATTTAATATTCATTTTTAGAATGAAAGTAATTATTTTTGTATATGAAACTTTACACGTACACGCACACAAAAAAATTTCTTTATAATTTGCACTCATTCGAATGTGCATAAACTTCTTTCATACAATAATAGCATGCTGTTCTTACCTTCCCAAGTGACTTGACTCCTCTGAAGAGTGCGATGTAGAGGATAACAAAGGCGACCAAAACACACACGACGAGCTGCCATTTGGGGGACCCCAAGTCCCCCATACCGTTACTCTGGTGAATTTCCAAGACTGCACGACTAAAAGATTAAGGAAGAAGAACTACTTACTTCCAAGGAAACTTCACCAATACTATTAGCTAATTAAGCTTTGCAAAGTCACATAATATTTCTAATTAATCAATTGCAAACCGTCACATTATTTACCGAGACGAGCGGTACGCAATATTTATTCGAGGGAAATTTCCTCTTTGAAGTCTGATGTACTTGAATAAGTTAAACTTTAATTTAAATATTGATTGCATGAGCACTACATTTTGCTGACAAGTAATACTTGGCTGTAGGTTGTTTACTGCTCTGAAATCTAAAAATTTCCCATAATTTAAAACATATTTAGATTTCTGTTCATTGAGTTTTAATGCTCTGACAATTATTGTAAATTATTTCTTAATAAACAATTACTTAATGACCCTACATCGAGTTAAAGGTTATGTTGTAACATATAAATTTAAGATTGATTTATTTAATCTTCTTAATCTCAACATTTGATCATAAAATATTGTGAATAATTTATGCAAGATGAAAATGGTAATAATGAAGTATTTCTTTCCATTTGTTTTCAAGTAAAAGACCATCAGTTAAAAAAAATATTAAATGAACCTGGAGCTGTAAATTGAAGCGTCGATAATATTTCGATATTAGCGACTCAGTGATATACTAATATCTAAAAAAGTCTAAAATGTTAAATTTTTATACAAAAATAATGCCTGAATGAGAGAATCATGAAGGATCTCATTCTGTGCTCAGAAAGGACTCGATATACTAATTGAATATACCAAAGCTTAAAGTAAAAGGAGAAAGTTTGTTAAATTGGAGTTCCATTTTGAATCTACAAGAATATTGTTTTGGAACGGACCGTATAATTTTGAGCCCTGATTAGATGACGATGATGACAACCGAGCCGACAGTACTTCTTTAGTTTTCCGTATGAGTGGTAGGATGTCCTACCTTCAACATATGTATTGGTACCAACTCATGTAAACTCAGTGATACTTTCATAAAATCTGGTCTTGAAATCAAGATATGTCTTAGATCTTTTGTAAGGCAAACAGAGGAAACTTTAAAGCGTTCATGAATGCTACAACATTCGTTTTTCTTGATAGCATCCTTTTGGATTACATATGCCGAAAGTATAACAGGAGAAAGCTATAGAAATGTAACTGTTCAATGGCAGATAATGCAAGTATTTCCATTATCTTTTTGAACTATAAAAAAGTTTAGTATGGAACGAATTTTCTAATTCTACTGTGGCCTTAATTAAGTTAGATGGAAATCTGTTTCCACAATAGTGACCTAAGAAACGTACAATTTTTGATTCTCGCTCATTTATGTAGCAAAATTGATACTGCCATTTATTGAACAATCAATGAAATTCCTTATTATCAAATTATAAGGAATTCGTATGTTTATTCATAAAGCCATGTTATTCAAAAAGTCATAACAATATTCGAATACAACTTTTTTTTTAAATCGTTGATGTTCGAATTAATGAACCAAGAACAAAAACCTCAATTTCAAATTCCACTTGGATGGAATTTGCCTTATCAGATCATAGCAATTTCTATACATCTGCCCACTAAAACAACAGAAACCACAAACTCACTACTTTTATTATGATGAAACAAACAAAGGAATTTTATTAACTAAAGTACTGTTTTACATAGAAGCTATACCACGATTATTTCAGGATCAGCATCGTAGTTTTGAAGTATAATGAAATGAGAAGAAGATATTTGAAACAGTACCCCAATTTCCCAACTTTCATACAACACAAGAGGACTTTTACCCACGTTGACAATGTTCATTTACATTGCGGATATTTTGTGGATATCTCTTTCATTTTCAATAAAGGAATATATAAGCTGATTGAAGAGTCAGTCATCCTATTACGAAGTCAAGCTTTATTTCTGCAGTTACTTATTTGATTTTATAGAGTTTTCATGCATTCTATTTTTCAAAAGTTCACTTTATGTTTATGATACATGTTATATGTTTTTACATTGGGCGGGGCTTTGATGGAATTGTTGCAATTATTGACGGTTATTGGAAAATTCGACATTTCAATAAGCTTTTTAATTACTTATCAGCTTTTAATTTTTTTTATTTTTCATAAGAAGCAAACGTATAATATTTTTTTAAAAAGTATATGAGTATAGTTTAATCTTTGATAAATAATTTTAATACTTTTAATTCCGATGCATTTATAAACGGGCTTTTGAAAATTTTACTTACATTGCGCAGATATCGACGCAGTCAAACTTCAGTAAAACTATTTTTTGTTTAAAATTCTAAGCGTTCATTTTTTTGGAGAAAACTAATTGAACAAAGTTAAATATAAACTTAGAAAACCTACTCACCTACCTTTCAAAGGTTTTTAATTTAAAGCCAAACCATAAAGCCAAGCATTTCAGCATGCAAAATGTAGTGACGAAATAAATTTTTAATCAATATTATACTTTTTTTCTGTAAAGGAAATACTTGTATTTCCATTCATTTAAATGAACATTAATAGAATAAATTTAACATGATAAAAATATCAGAAATACAATAGATTAGAACATGCGTAAAACCATTACAGCAATTGGTATATTACCGACTTTAACATTTCACCAAAGGCAAAATTTGGAAAAAAAAAATATATTGAAAGACTTAAAAAAAACAACCCGTCTAGCCCTATTGATTTTAAAAGTAGTTCATACATTTGTAATGGCATGAGGGAGTTGAAGATGTTTTGAAATTTAGATGCGTATTTGTAATTTTTGCTTTTTTTAAATTATGACTTCAGTTTGTTTATTTAATTAAAACGATAAAAATAACTGGATGTATTATTTTTTTACAAAATAAAGTAAAAAAAAAATTCTTTATTTAATATGATGTAATTGAATTCTTATACCTTATTCGATATACTGTTTAAAAGTAATTCTCTTTTAATAATGCATTTTGATGCAATGAATTGCTGCAACCTGTATTCCAAAATATTTTTTTTGTATAAAATATTTCTATGTTTCTTAAAAACACACACAAAAAAACTTTTTTTAACTTTTAATATCTACCTATTCAGATGTGTAATTTTTAAAATTAGTTTAGTAAAAACTTTTGCTTAGGAAAGGAAATATTTTTGAAAAAAGGCTAAATTGATAGCATAATTAAATCAAAACCATAATAATTCAATATTATTGCTATAAGAATGCTCAATTATTACTTTGTTCTTAACAAATAGAAAGTAATATTAGTCATAAAAATTCTTGGGTTCTTTTTATGTTTGAATAATAATAATAATCGAATTATATAATTGTAAGGATTCCTCCGATTTTTTTCTTAAAAAGTTTCCGCGTTTAAATACGCAACTTTCATAAATAGAGGAAATCACTCTACATTAAATTAAAAAGAAAATATTGCTGAATAAAAGAGAGCTATGTATAATTTGGTTTTATTTTATTTAAATCCTATTATAAAATGAAAAGGAATATAGGGTAATATCCATATCAATTTAATTTTATTTATATTCACTTAATATATCACAGATGAATTAGATAGTTTATATAAATTACCAAATTTGTTAAAAGTTTTCTAGGACAGGGAAAACTTTCGATACTTTCAGTAGAAATTCAAGGAATGACATTTGACTTCCTAAGCTTAAAAAATATTTCTATTTCAATAATATACTATGAAAATATTAAGATAAACTATAAATTTGTGGCCATGAAAGGACATTTTCCTTGACCTATCTATCCAGCTTGTCAGCCCAGAAATAAGAATTTTCTCCCACAAAAGACCTTGCGTTGAAGTAAAACAAAAATAAGCTATGAAGATAAATGTGTTGACATAGGATGAACTTAGAGGATCCTAGAAAGGAAATTAACAAGTTCCCAATTTAGATTGAATAGGAAATTGAAAAGCCTTCCTATCCCTGGAACGTTGTTTAGAAACACCTGAACAAGAGGAGTTCTGAGCTACTTGCACGTTTCTAAAGACATTTCTCTAAGTTAATAAGGGCATTTCATCCAGTAATGAGTCTTAAAGAAATAACAAGAATGATTTCCCATTTTATTATTTTTCGGCCTTTTTACGGAGTTTTGTTGAAGTTTATATTAATGTTGAGCTAAAAAGAAACATTATATTTTTCTCGTAAATGTTTTATCGTTTACATAATTTTTTTTTATATCAGAAATGTTAAAGTAGACGAAGTAAAAGGCCACAAAATTTGGTTAAATTAGATGAAAACTTATTGTTCCGTAAATTCATGCAAACTTAAAAAATTATGCTGAAAGAAAAGTAATGCTTGGAAAAAATTGTGGTTTGCGGGAATATGTTCAAAGATCCTTTGGATCCCTCCTCCCATTAAAATGATTAAAAAATGACAGTTAGATGGAGTTTATTCGTTAAACTGAATAGTTTATGAAAACCGGGAAAATAGAGATTAGTAACTTAAGAATGCGTGTTTTATTTTAAAGCAAAAAATATTCAACAATGTACTACCACTATTAAGCTAGCGAGGCGCGTAACTATGCCTACTACTGCTGAATGTAACATGCCAGCATCAATATTCTCCGGCTAATTGATGAATGGTATCTTTCAGTTCCACCAAAGTGACTGGAAAATCCTGATAGAAATTAGAACTTATTTTCACGCAGTCAAATGTAATTCTCTGGAGTAACGTCTGGCGATCGTGAGGGTCAAGTAGTGTTACTTTCTCGGCTTATGACTCGGTCTTGATGTATGAGTGCCATCTGTAGGTAATTTTTTAAACCATGTTTAGTCGGAAAAATCCAAAGAATTTTTGCAACTTTTCTCTCAAACCGCAATTTTTTAACGAGCATTACTTTTTTTAAATTATGGTTTTTTTTTAAGATAGCACGAATTTATAACGTATCCTTTATTAAGCTGAAAACATGAACGAATTTTACTTTATATTTCTTGTTAAGTTCAAAAGGAATACGTTTTTAGTGTTTTATTGACATTTAATATATAAATATTTTGAAACGAGTAACTGTCTTTCTTTCATGACTATTTCCTCAACGTTATTAGTTTAATAAAGTTGTATGAATTTAAAAAAATCATAGAGAACATTGAAAATAATTTCATTGTAGATATAGATAAGGAAGCAATACAAAATTCGAAATAATGCTCGAATGCCGATAAGATTCATGCGTTGAAATATGAATTCAGAAAACTGTTTTGATAACATTATCCTAGAATCATATTTAATATTAAAATTCTCTATTGAAGAGATTATTTGATTCACATTGCGTCAATTATGATGGATGAATCAATAATGAAAAGTTTAAAATAAGAAAATAAGTTTAGTTTATAATATTTAGAAGTATAAAATATGCAGAACAGCATCAATTACGACTGATGACAAGATGAAATAGAAGTATTTGAAGTATTGGCACCTTAAGGTATTTGATGGAAGGTATTTACATTATAACGTTTGTTATAACATACAGTTCAAGTATGACGCATATGAGGGTTAAAACACACTTTATGCTACATTTGAATTATGAAAACACTAAACTAAATGTATTTAATTGTATTAAATGACACCTCTTCTTTTTGTCATTGGTTGTCCTTTGATTCGTTAAAGAAATTGTGATGGTTCTAAAATCACTTTATTTAGAATACTTAGTCAGGTGCATTTCCTGGGGGGGGCTCAGATACTGGAAAGAGAGCTCTAGGTATGGTGGTTCTTTCTCGCCGCCCCTGTGATTACAGAAATAGTTTGAAGTAGCTCCCCCTTACCAATGATGGGATGTGCCTCACACGAAAGAGAATATACCGTGGTCGATGATGAGCCTTAAGGTGGGTTCAGACGAGGCTTATTATTGTCCGCAACAGAAGATCACGCCTACTTCTGGAAAATCATGTGACCGCAACTGGACAATGGCAAATGATTGTCCCGTCGGGACAAACGTTGTCCGCGTTGTCTCAAGTGTTCACACGGGGACAATGCCGGGACAACAGCAAAGAGACAATGTTTGCGGACAATAAAATGCCTCGTGTGAACCCACCTTTAAGACTGAACCATGATTCCTTTCTATGCTGTTACCGTGTTCAAGTCGTTCAAAGTTTTCGTTTTAGTCATGTGCCTTTTACTGGGTCGGAGCATTTGTCTGCACACCTGGTCATGTCCATGTTTCAAGGACTCATGATGAAGTGGAAGCGGGATGGCTGCAATTGGTCAGAGAGATCCTGACATACCTAAACAGCACTTGAGATAGAAGTCTGATTTAGTTCTAATATAAATGAAAGTTGCTTTTTCGGAGGAATTTCTGAGTAGGCTTTCTCGGATTTGTGTTTCGTTTTGGAAAAAGCCAGGAAAAATTTCTAGTTGTCAGATCAACTAATATACATATTTGTCTCTGGAATGCAAATCTTTTAATTTCATTAATATTGTTAAGTGCACAGACTGAAAACAGAATTCCCCACTTCTCTCCTCACATTTATCAGTGATCTCATTTCTTTATTAGTAAACAGTAAGTTTCTTTATTAGTAAACATCCATTAAACAGTACATGAATTAAGAAATTATTACGAGCATAAAATTCATCTATAACTAAATTAAGTCAAAAACTTATGAGAGCTAAAGTATAGTTCTGTCAGTGAAAAAAATGTGTTGCATATCGAATCTTGCGATTTTTATGAAATACAATGAATCTAACTTAGAAATGAGGTAAAAACTAGAAGAAATGCTGTATTGGAATAGGAGGAGAAAATCCGTATGCAGCAGCCAGATTATGTTTTGTTTGATAAATAATGGCAGTTTCAACTTCAATATTTGTATTTTCCTACTGAAAAGTTCATCTCTCAAATTTTGATTTCCCATGCTTTGCGAAGCCTAAAGCAAGTTAAGCCTGTGAAAACTTATAGATTTTAACTCACAGTTTGAATGAAATTTAGAACAGCGCGTTTTCAGCTCATATTTATAACTTGTCACTTGCTAAAAATTATGGGTTCTTTGTTTCAATAATAAGATTGTGGTGCACAGGGACAGAGCCTAGATTACGTGACCTTAGTGTCATGAACTCCACCGGTACTGCGGAGTATTATCCATCCTTATGGGACTGGTATATTTTAAACCTATCGAGCATTGAAATGTCTTTTCTTTAGAGTGGTTTGGAAATGATGTTCCCAATTAGATGTCATCCTTGTCATCTAACCTAGGCTCAAAATTATGATATATCTCCTAATATAAAATCTCATGGAGCTTTGAACCAGGATTTAACAAAAAAAATGATTTTCACCAGTAACCTTTACATAGATTTAAAAAGGTGGCAATTAAGATTATATCATAATGTAATTGATCAAACTATATTTTCGTATTGAATACTAAAATATCTGCTAATAGGGCAAAATATCTGTTAATATGTTCATTGTAGAATCTAAATCCACTTTGGAGTTTTCTAAGAACTTTTGTGGAAAATTATTGTTCTTACATTTCTTAAGAGTTGGCTTCTAGAATTTTTGAATCTGAGAAATAAATTAACTCGAGTAACTTACTTTGTTACAAAAATAGTACATAACAGCAGGAAATAAAATATATAACGTATTGCAGTTCATTTAGGTTATAATATGATTATTTATCTAAGTCAAAGATACTCCTTTATGTTTACTAGATGAGATAGTTAGTTACTGGGACATTAATCACTAAGAAAACTAAGAGTGATATTTGTATAGAGGATGACTCTAAACAAACTTTTTCGCTCATTAATTTGCGGTTCATTCATATCTATTTTCGCTCCATCGTCTTATTCTTAAAAATTTCAATTTCTCGTTTTATTACGTGCAAAAATTTTCATAAAAATATAGGAAATAAATTGGAACTTTCACTAATAGATAAAGTGAAGAGATTAATTAAAAGAATCTCATTTTTTGATAAATTAAGTAGTATTTCGAATTAAAAATGATTACTTAAACGTTCAACCTCCAAATTATTCTTTTATTTATTTAGAATTATTTACCTCTTTTTCATAATGAAGAATTGATATATCTGTATAATTATTGTATAAATAAACGTATCAAAACATCAAAATTAAACATCAGTTTTTTTAAAGTTATAGCTTCATATTAAAACTAACGCATGATTGAAATACAACAAAATTCAACTTAAAGTTGAGGTTTCTTTGGGAACAACTGTCACAGAATCTGGTTTTCTTTTCATTAAGGTATCCGACTACGTTGAAAACACTGGTATTCGATCACATTGACGATTTTTTTAAAAAAGTGTTATTTCTTGTATTTCAGGCTTTTCTCTTTCCAAAACAGTTTGTTTTTTATTAGAAAAGGAAGGTCTAACCTATTATCTAGAGAAATTTGAAGCAAAATTTAAATTTCAGCTAAAATTTTTCTTTAATTTTAATTTTCATAAAAATTATCTGCCATTAACATATCCCAAAAACTAACTGAGGTATTTACATAAAAAATTCAGTGTGTATTTTAAATAATATGAGCTTTGAAATGAACCAAAAGTTTTATTGTTGGTGAAATACTTTTTCATTTATAGGTGTTTTTATGCGAATGATGCGAATTTATTTAAGATGCGAATTTATGGAAAAAATGCATATATACGTATATTTTCACTCGTAATTTCTTTGCATCCCAAAATGTTTCTTAGATTTTGTTTCATTTCGTTCATTGTTATATTCTATAATTTGTGTACAAAGAAAAGTAGGATTGCTGCATTGCAATTTTTTTGTAGAATGTTAACCGTTGTGGTTATATTTCATTAAAATTTACCACAAATTTTCCTATTTCCCAAAATATATTATATTCTCAAATAATGTTTTTGTATTTATAGTATTTATAATTGATAATACATCTAAAAACCAAAAATAGTTTTTAAAAAATCAAATTTTCAAAGATTTTAATTCGAAAGTAGTCGGTACCTTAATTATTGAATATTGACATCACGGTACTTTTATATTCATAAAAGGACCTGTATGAGGAAAAATTAATATTTTTACGCAAGCGAGTGATATGAATTAAGTGCCCTAAATTTTATTTCATGTCGAAGTTTCTTCCGAGACAATGGTTGCAGAATCTAATTTTCATTTTATCCATTACTGAATACTGTTATTGTGGTAATTACTGCATGTATCAGAGGGATGACAGGAGAAACATTATTAACTTTTAGCATTCGAACTCCATGAATTAATTTCAACAAAATTAAGTTTCATGTTAAAATTTCTTTCAGAATTGGGAAAACTGACAGAAAATATAGAATTTCAATAAATAAATAAATATTGAAATTGATAGCGAATTATTTACTACAGGCATATTAAAAGTAAATTTTGAAAATATGAGTTTTTAAATGAAAGTACTGGTTGTCATATGCAACAAAATCGATTTTGAATTGCTACCAAATGGTTCATTGTCATGTACCACCAAATCGTTTTCCAGGCTTAACCAAATGTTGGAACAAAGCAGAAAAGTTAATTAATGATTGCTTATAATCTTATCTAAGTTCATATAATAGTTGTTATGCAGCTGAAAACCACTCGTTGTTATATAGGTAATGAAAATGAAGGCAGTATTTTAAACCATATGTTTGATATTATGATGTTTTAATGTATTAAAAATATAAATCTAAATTTATATGATGCTCTGATATTCATTCAAATACACTAGAAACGGATAACATCTTTTTATTTGAAGTACCTTTCTATTTATTAGAGCATTTAATGTTAAAACTATTTTTCATTGGAAGTTTTCTTCTTTACATATTAAGGTAATCTCAAAAATGTAAAAATAAGGACTATAAACAAAAACTAATTTCGAATATATATATATATATATAGATTGCATCGATATGCAGAAATTTACTTTGTATTAAAATTCAGAGAAACTAAACTCGGCCCCTTTCCCTAGTCATTAAATTTATTTTATAAATTTTTAATCACTTGAGTGCGTTGAGCTCTAGCAAAATTATTAACTGTTACTCAAGTAGCAAACTTTATAAACTTTTTCCTTGAGAACTTTAATTTATAGTGAGAAAGGTAACACTCTAATATACCGAAAATAAAACAAAATAAAGTTTTAGTAAGCTGCAGGTAAAATAAATTGATGTGTCAAGAAATAATGATATTGATGAATTTAAAAGCTACCGAGTCTAAACACCTCGTTGCTAACATTTGATTGATCACTTATTTCCGGTTCGAAGGTTCTGTTCATGAAGATATTCAGGATAATAAATTATTTTTTAAATTTTCTTGGATCTTTTTAAAGACGTCCGTTGGTTTTTAGAATTTCTTATTACAGTCAACATCATTGAATTAATTTTTAAAAATTGAAGGCTTCTTGAAATACTGCATAAAAACGTAACGATGGCTGTCATCTTTTTTTTTTTTTGAAGTTTGATAAAATATTAGAAACAGAAATTTTATTAGCGTTATTTTGTTTTTTAAACTATGCTTAGTAAGAGAAATGTTGATTGTTAATCTGATACGAATATTTTAGACATTTTGTGAGAAGCAAATTTATCTAAAACGGCTTCTAACTGTATTATTTTTGTAGTTACGATATTTGAATAAATGATTTAGAAAGACTAAAAGCATTCGCAGCGAATAACATTATTGAAGTGAACTTATTAAGGAACTGTAGAAAATTTCCGCATTCAAACTGTTTCGGAAGAAAAGTTTTAGTTATCTATTTATATTTGAAATAAATATATGTTTGTGTATTGATATCTTTATGTTTATTATAGTTATTTGCATTGCTCTAGTAATCTATTTTTTATATTTATTACTTTTACATTTATTTAATACTTTTTACTATTTATTACTACTATTTATTTTATATTTATTATTGGAAGAATCTGGGATTATATTATTATTTATGTAGTATTATATCAAAGGTATATTACAATGGATTTACATTTCGCTTTAACGCTACGCGAGTCATTTCCAGATAACAACTTAACTTTATCAGATAATGAAGAGCAAATCTGAGCCATTTCTTCCTTTTTCACGCATTTGCAATCTAAGACTCTTGATATCATTGATAGATTTATAATAATCCTCATCTGCAAACATGACTGCTTATAGATGCATCGAAACTGGATCCGAAATTCCCCGACATCAAAGTCAACTTTTTGCCACGATGTTACAGTAACACTCGAAGTAGAATTTTATATTCTTAGACTAACAGTGAAAAGCTTCTATTTTCGAAAATGTTCTAACAAAAACCGCAAATTGTACCAGTTTCTCTAATTTTATAAATAAGAAGTTCAAAATTTTTTTATTCCTAATATTTTTACAAAAAAACTAAGACTAACAATTTGATTCTGATGTCAAATTCAAGTTTAAAATATTTTGAGTTCCAAATATGAAGAAATAAAATTCAAGCTCTTATCTTGATGGTACTGAGTTATAAAGTTCTAGCTTATTCAGATCACTAAGCCATTGATGGTGAAATTTTTCCACGCGCGACGTCGTTTTAAATGTATAACATTTCCATTTCTAGATTCTCATTTAGAAGCCTTATTAGAATTATATTTTCGCTACTTGTGATATTTTAACTCGATATTTAAAAGTAATTCATAATGGATAGAGTATACAGTTTTTTATGCAGCAACTTTTCTATGATTTCTAATATCAATTATAGAATATTAAATGTGAAAATTTTAAAATGATTATAAATCATCGCTTTTCTGTAATTTTTTTAAGTAATTTTTTAATTTCTATTCATTTTTCAACTTGAAAAGATTTTTCATTGAAGAATTAGCGAACTACAATTTTCAATTAATTAAGCATTTTATTTATAGTGTATTCATCAAATGTGACTTTAATACCATCCTTTTTTGAGTAGGAACTGAATTTCTTTTAATGGAGTATTTTTGAAAATGTTTCAATAAAAAACTATACATTAATAAATTATTCAAAATATATAAATTCGAAATTCAAATCAGTTTATTTACAAAAACTTTAAATAGATATTCTTTATGATTTAAAACTTAACTTTTTCCCGAATATTTTTTGCTCATCGTATTTGAAAATAATTTCAATTAATGCATTTGAAAGTTAATCTAATTAAGAGTTTTTAATACGTTAGTTCATATTTATAAGCAAAAAGTAAAAAGAACCATAGTGTTTGCTTGAAAAATTAGTTATCTATGGTCGTTTCACAGGATATAAAAATTCCTTTACATTATATTATTTTAAAGACCTACTCGAAGAATTCCAGCGCTGGTGATGTCCTATTAGCTCGAAAAGCCGAATTATTGAAGACCGTTGCCGCATCAATAATATAACCACTGCTGTTTCTACTTTCCCAACATCGTTCCGTATTCCACGGGTTGCTGCATCGAATCCAGGGCAATTCAGAAGAAAAGGAGATGAACATGTAGTACAATGTCCAGGCTATGATGACGTTATAGTAAAATGACACGTACCATGAGACTAATACGCAACAATAGCCAACACCTGGAAAGAAGAAAGAAAAGCATAATTTATGCATTTTTAGGCTTAGAAAATCATTAGGTTTAAAGTATATACAGATTAGAGTTAATTTAAGTATTTTAATACATTCAAACCTCTGGAGAAGAAGAATTAACCGTCATAGTAACACTAAATCTCTCTGGTAGAGCTTGAAGAAAAACCCAAGAAAAAAAAGCAATGTTTAAAATTAAAAATTATTTTTTATCTCATTTAATTATTATATACGAAATTTTCTCTTATTTTCACTTTCACACTTAATCGCTTTACAAAATACTTCTGAGATTTTGTAATTAACCTTTTATCTGGCTCAGTTCACAGATTTCATTGGTTCTTATGGGGGATTTAAGACTCCAAATGGGTCACATGGATATTATAAGCAAGATTTCGTTAACGGTTTTCTGGTTGATAATTAAAATAAATATACTTAAATAATTTTTTAAAGAATCAACTAACTTGAAATTAGTTGATAAAATAATTGAAATAAATTTCAAAGACCACGTAAATAGATTGTTATCCTCTTCTAACTTAATATAAGTTTTCAAAAATGCGGATATTAAAATAGGTTGCAATTTGGTCAAATCTCACATCGCAATGCCATTCAGGAGATCCCAGACGGTTTTGCCTTTTAAAGAAAATAACCTTTATATTTTTGAAATGAGCCCTATTTTATTCCTTTTCAATCGATTAAATTTGAATTTAGCAAAAACATAAAAAAATTTCAATAGATGCAAGCAAAATAAATTATACAACTTACTTTTGGATGGTTAAAGGTATATTATTTTGACAAAATATATTTTGTTTATTGATATTTATATTATAAATCGCAGAAAATAAGTAATTAATGCTTAAGCAAAAGAGAATATCGTGAAAAATGAATTATATGAATTAGTAATTTTCATTTACTGAAGATAAAAACCATTTATAATTTAGAATCATTAATTGAGTATTGTGGTAGAAATAAACCTGTTAAAAAACTAACTTCTTGGTAATTGAAAAATAATTTTAAATAAAAACTTTATATTAAAATATTTTAATAATATATTTTACCCTTTTATTCTTGTAATTATCTTAGGTTAACATGAATTTGATCATTATTCTTCCATTGTTCAAACTAATTAAAATTTATTATAATCCATTCAGAGGACTTAAATTTTTTAATGATTCCAAATTGTTTATCTTTTGTAATTAGAGACGCTTACCTTTAAACAATGGACAAAATTTCCAGACACTAATTGGACCTTGTCTATGGTACTGTCCGAGTACCAACTCCATATAAAATAAGGGCATAGCTCCGAAGACTAACATTAACAGGTACGGAATCAAGAACACACCTGTAAAGAAAGAAGATGAAATTAAAATTTATTTTTATTGCTAAGTTTCGTTATTGCACATGCACTAACGAACTTAAATTTTATAATGGCGGTCAATGGGGTGACTTAACTTTAAAATGAATATGTTTCTATCAATGGGTTTAAGTATTATTAAGGATGAAATCGATTGTATTTTAATCTCAAAGTACTTCTATAATTATATATTATTCCTTTATTGGCTTCATTACTTCATTCGAAATATAAAATAGTTAATCCAAATTCTTTTAGTTTTTTTTTGAAAGTAATCTTTTTGTACACATTTTCGTTGTATAAAAGTACACATGATGAGTAATGCACAAGAAATCCCATAATCGTTATTATCTACAAGAAAGCTTACGGAGAATATTTTCTGATCATTCCTTTTACGGCTTAAACTATCCTATATAAGTTTCACTTTATTAAAGTATTCAACTTTAATTCTTGACAGACTTTAGCATCCTCCATACAAGTATTTTAAACTTATTTAACTATCATGAAACTAAAGAATTTAATATCTCTGATGGATGTGATCGTTATTAAGAAAATTCTGAACAAAATAAGACACGTCATGTCATAAGTTAGACATGTCATTAACTATATCAGTAATTACGATGGATTAATAGTTTATTAAGATTTCATTTTTTAATTCTTCTTTACGCACTATTATGTCATTATTATAAGAATTAAACATAAACTTTAATAGATCGATTTCCTCTCCAGGATTAATATCTTTAATTAGAAGATGTGCCTATCTAGACGGTTTGTTATCTTATGAACAATATTTCAGACATAATTGTCACACATTAACTAAAGTATGATGTAACAGAAAAACTTATGCGTATTGGCAGAGTGCTTAGGTAATAAAAAATATTATTTTAATATACTTTAGACGTAAATATGTTGCAATGCTAAAGATGTTGTTTCTTTACAATAGGATCTTCTTTATTCATAATATTCAAGAATGCAAACAAAAACTAATTACAATAATTGGTTTTAAACAAATAGTGTTACACTGACATAAAGAGTTTTTTTTTTAGTTTAGTTATATTAACGCCCCGTTACTGGCATAAAGAGATGAGGCATGACAAAGTTTAACGAGGACAAACAGGAAAAGGAGATCTTTATGAAATAAGGAATTTTGTCAAGCATAAGCACCGAGAAGTAAAATATGTGTGATAAAATGAGCAATAAAATGGATGAATTAATACAAAACATACTTGAGGCATTACAGATATTGTCGAATTATTTTTACATAAAAGAGAATCAATAGTAATAACAAATAATAAAATTAAATTCCAAAATTCTAAAATCAGTATTTATGTGGAAATGCCATCCCAGTTACAAAATAAAAAATAATGTTGAGGAAAATATTAGTTGACCTCAGTTCATTACACTTTTTTACAATCCAACATAAAACATAAAATCTGAAAGTTGCAGTCCCATTGAGGAAAACTCAAATTAAAATTCATTATTAAAATTGGATTGAAACAAATGGTGATCTATAAACAGAAAAAAAGAAATATGTCATTGTTATTCATAAGCCTATTAATAAATTATTTCGGTTTTTAAATGCAGGCGCTTGCATTCATTACACGCACACTTAAAAAAAAAGTGGGTGCTAAAAGAGCGTCCACTTTAAATAGAAAATATTCAACTCATTATTCGGCAATAAATACTTTATTTAACATTTATCTCCAATAGAATACAAAACGCTGATCCAAATCTGAGTTATTTTTACTTTCGTAAATATGATGGAAAAAATCAAGTTTCTAAAGCCTTTTTCCAAAAGTTTATATTAGTTATAAGTATAAATGGAACCTCTCACTTTTTCCGATTTTTCACGATTTGTGAAACCAATATTTCGTAGTGGACAGGAATTGACAATAAGATTAGAAATCCAAAGCCACTAAAAATACAAAAAAAGAGAGTTTTCCTCATAGAATGGAAATGCAGTCTGTAGGAAATATGGGAAATCAGCCTGATAAAAGCGATTGCAAGCTCAGACTGTCAGAAATCATATCTTTAAAAACCTGGTTTCCCGTAAGATATGCCGTTCACGCTTTTTTCTAATCATAAAAAGAAGGTCGCCTGCATATCGGAAAAAGCAAGTTTTCATTTTCTCCCCTATTATCAAGAACTTCCGATATTTGCTGTCAGTATGAACGCTAGCGGATTGACAGTGAAGTCCACTGACTTTCGTAATTCTTTGCCTTTCGCTTCAGATCTGACTTCGAACTGTCTTTTCAGGTTCTAGAATCGCGTATGGGCTGAAATAATGAATTATATTGAATTTTCAAGATATGTGCCTAAATGGTGTCAGAAGGAAGATTGATGTTCAGAAAATGATATCGCAAATTATTAATTTTGATAGGTAAGATTTATACATAGATAGTAAGATTTATGCATTTCCACTTGTTAGATTTATGCATTTCCACTTGTTAGATTTATGCATTTATATTTGCAAGATTTGGGCATTTGAACATAGATTTATTTATTAACATTTGATTTTCTGTCTCTAATGCTCAATAAGGATCTGGATAAATTCTGATATTTATGTAATAGCATAGAGCTAGAGAGGGATTTAGAGAGGGAAAATCATGATATTTATAAGTTCTTGCTAATGTTTATAAGTTCATTTCATTCTAAAATAACTGCGAAATGGGATTTCTTTAGAAGTTTTGACTAAACACAAAAATATTAAACGTTCAAAGCTAAAATTTTAAGTTTCTCTATATGAAATTTCCTCAGTGTGTTTTAATGTAACTAACTATTTTATGCTTATTTTATTCATTCAAAATAATCTAGGTTGGACATTATGGGATACTAATTCATGATTCATGATAAAAGGAAAAAAAAATTAAAATCTATTATTTCTGAAAAAAATTAAATAATAATTGTGCATTACGGTAATTTTAAATGTGGTTAAAAATCCACAGCTTTTTATAGTTATATCATCATAATAATGTTTCAAATCTTCATTATCACCACCTTAGAGCTTTTATATTGTTTGTTACACATTAATATGAATATGCAACAATTATATGCAAAACTCTGTCTCGCATTTCAGTTTATAATAATATCTGATAAATGTTTATCTTAGTTTCTTCTTTCCAATAAAATAATTATGGTAATTTTTTTAAAGACAAAAAATACAAATTTCCTTAACCTTGACTTGAATGTATACTACACACACACACACACACACACACACACACACACACAC
>JAPMOQ010035568.1:146872-186170 GCA_026543055.1 Argiope trifasciata | reverse complement strand
TAAATTTAACACTCACATGTACATTTTTTTAGTTTTTGAAGGAGAACTACAGACTTTTGCAATATATATCCAATATATTCTAATCTATATAAATAAAAATGAATGTTTGTCTGTATGTCTCTTATGCGCGGCCTCACCGCTCATTCGATTGCGATGAAACTTTGAATACTTATTACTTGCACTTACGGGATGTCATAGTCATATTAAAATTATGTAACATATAAAAATAATTTTTGGATCTATTAACCGCACCTATTAACCAAAGATTATTGTCAAAATAACTTGCTAAATAAACACAACAGATTCAGTAAATGTGCTAAATTCAAGGTTCAGGTTAATATTTCGTAACTATTATACGTAAATGCTATATAATTCGTTCTCTGAGGTAACCGCCTTATTAGAGAACATCCGAGAAAGCTTTGGGAGAAACACTCTTATAGGATTGAAATTTCAATTAAAAAATTAATAAAATTTTAGCGTTTTTTGAAGTCTTTTCTGAAAATATTAGAGTACAAAAATTTTTGCATTATTTTAACTTAAAAAATATTAATTCAACTATATCAATAAATTTATTTCCTAAATATATTTTCTGTGTTTGTTCAATTTGAAATAAATTAATCACATTTTCTAACATTAATCTTGTGAATTCCAAACGAATACTAAACGAATCACGAAATATACAAAAAATAGTTTCTTCCCTTACAATTCTCAAAGAACTCCAAGTATTACAATTCTAAAAGAATAAATAAATCGATTATATAAAAATGAATTGTGGTTTGTTCGTACTTTATACGCTTCCGTACAATTCAACTGATTTCTATGCAACTTGGTCAACTCATTGCTTGAACCAGCTTGACGGTTTTTGGCAGAGTACCGTTATCATATATGTTAAACAAAAATGAATTTTTGTTTGTTCGTGTTCTATGCACTGCTGTACTGTTCAACCGACTGCGGTTAAACGTGGTAAAACCTATTGATTGCATTTCCATGAAGGTCATATTTTAAAATTGATAATTCACAGAAGTCAAACAGTACATCCCATCGGAATTAATTGCACACATATCAAACAAAATAAAATTATTATGATTGATTTCAATCAATGTGAGGGAAATGAAATCAAAAATACTTTCTGAAAGCGTTAACGTGTTTCTTCTCATTAATGAATAGTTTTTTAGACAGGATGTTGTCATTCAGCGTGCTCAATATTTTGTCTGCAGCAAACCGCACATATTAATCTGAGTTGATCTCGTACATACAAAATAAAATTATAATTGATGTCACTCAAGGTAAGTTATATATTGGAAATATAATGGAAATATGGGCAAGAACAGTAAGTACTTGCTGCTGTTAATAAGCATAAGAATAAGAATACGAGCATAAGAATAAATAAAAAAAACAATATGAGGCAAGAGGTGTGACAACTATCCTCAAAAGAACGTCGATTGGAGAAGATATGCTCATCTCATGCATTCCCATTATCCCCCCCCCCCCCCAACATTCCTTTTGATTCCAAACGACTGCAGTTTCTCATTCGACTTGCATTCTCGACGACCGTCAACAATGTGCACAGTCAATCTCTTCAAGTGTGCGGAAAAATCCCTATTTTTCTCATAATCAGCTGTATGCCAGATGCTACTAGTCGGGCAGTCAAAAAATAAATTTATTTCTTCTAAAGACGGAAAAAACATATTGCCTATCCTACAGTTCTTGAATAATAGAATAAAAAAAGAATAGAATAAAAATTATTTACACTTCTCTTTTGTATATCATTCAACTTCAATGAATGTATTAATTTCCGACATGAAAATAAATATCCTATTTTCTATTATTCCTAAATAAACAAGACAGTTATTTTAAATTTCAAACGATATTTGCAAATTATATCTTCGGCGGCAGCAACGAGCAGGGTAACAGCTAGTGTTTTCATAAAATTCACATCAAACATTATATTACTATACACTCATAATTTGCATTATATTATTTTGCACTCATTATTGTATGCATATGTATTATATATTATTATATATAAATCTCAGTAAATAGTGAAATATTACAATTTTAAAGTCAATTTAAGTTTCAGAATGCTAATTCCAGTTTGTTTTCGCTTCAAACAAAGTACATTTTGATAACTGTAACTTGTTTTATCAATACATCTACAAATAACTGTTTGGCAGTTTTAAGAACAAATAAATAAATAAAATATAAAACATAAATCGCCAAAGTTGCCGGAAATTGATGTTTTCAATATATTACCGACACCTTAATACTTTTTCTAATCGCCAAGCCTCTCTGCTTGTAAATAAAGTCAATTTTTTCACTACCTCATTTTTCTACGTCTCTAGTTTAGGCTAATAACCAGCCTTACTTGATCAGTACTAAGGCTATAGTAAAAGTTTTTAATAAATATACCCATATTTGACAAATAAATTAAATTTATGATATTTATTCCATTACTTAATGCTTCTGATATATGGAAATATACCCTTCTAGAAATTATGCATTGATTTTGTATAATGAGGTTGAAAGCGAAAATTTCGTTTTTAGCTAGCAAAACTTTCTAACGGATATACCCATATTTGAACAATAAAATTAATTCACAAAAAACATTTTGTTTCTCTCCCCTTAAAAATGGCTGCAGCATTAATCTGGTAGTTTGTATTTTAAAATTGCAAGTCTTTTTGAAAACTATTTTTTGTTTCATTCCTAAAACAAAGCTATCTTTCGAAAACATCATTATGAAAAACAAATTCACGGATGCGATTATACACTATGCACATTATTCACACTAAAATTCAAACAATGGTTTAGAAGAATACAAAGGATGATAAATAAATAAAGTTTTTTTGAAAAAAAAATTAAACGCAATTCTTTAAATGAAATATATGACTTTAAATTAAAAAATATGACGCGCATCCCTTTTTCAAAAATGATATAATGTAAAAATGGATTCTTGATATTTACAGGAGTCATATACATCGCAAATAACAATGTAATACAAATATCTCTTACAAATTTAACATTTCGCTTTATAAAAGAATTTTAAAGAAATACAGAAGGTATTTGTTGTCAATGCTGAAATTTATCAATGTCTTAAACAAGCAGGAAGCCATTTTTTAACACAAAATCGACTATTAGAAGTATGAAATTCTTCATGCGCTTATAAATTAAAACATATATTGAAGATATTATTATTCTTTCTAACTAACTTTGATTAATGCTTCGTTTCTAAGCCAGACAAAGGTTATTTTGGATTCGGTATCTCATACCACACCCAAGGGTGTTTTCTTACAAGAGAATTGGACCTTGTGTCTATGATTACCAAAGATCGAATTGTTTGCTACCAGATCATTGAGATTCTTAATTTCTTTTGCCTTCAAGGAACACAAAATTTGCATTGTATTCATTTTCATAACTTAGGGCTGTCTTTACAATAATATTGACCTAAAATCTTTCAAAAGGGTGTGGCAAATGACATTATTGTATGGTTTTTGAAGTTTGAGCTTGTCTTTACTACAATATCTGAGCGAAATCTTTTGTAAAGGAGTGTGGCAAATAGCATTATATTTTTTTGACAAAAAATGTTCTATGTAAGTTTCAAACTTATATGCAAATACATTTAAAAATTTATTATTTTATTACCGGAGGATTTCAATATATTCGACTTGAAGTTTTCCTCATTTTTGCTGAAAATTTTATCATTATAAGATTAATTGCATTAAAAGTTAAGTAAGATGCTATATGTTAATATGTCAGATTTTATTTCTTAAAAATAATTTTGTTAAATAAAATTGTGAACGTTCTATCTTAACAGATTTAAAAGTCGTTTCTCTTTTTAAACTTTATTTTATGCTACGTAAGAAAATTAATTTTATATATTTCTCATTTTTTGTTGAAAAATTTCTTTATAAATAAATTGAAAAGTAATGAAAACACCATTGCATCTTTTACAATGCAGTGCATATTACATTGCACGCATATGTTGTAAAACATCAGCCAGTTTGTATCAGACAACTGTAACGATGTACTTCCTAGTAAACAAAATATTTTTGAAGAATTGGGGGTGATCTATTTTGCGCGTAGAGCTGATTATATCTAAGTTCGACAGGAGGGTACTCTAAATTTAGAGACAGGCCCATTGCCAACTGAACATTGAACTCCTTAAAAACTCATTGAGTGGATATTCCAAAGCAAATATTTCGCTCGCATCAAAGGATATTATTTTCATCCGATCAAGATACTTGAAACAAAATGAAAGGCGTTGACTTCTTTGAAACACCTAAGCATCTTTTGACGATCTACGCTAGGATTGATATTTTTTAAACGGAATAAATGCTTTTTCTTCAACTTAGATGCCTGGAATTTTAAATACATGAAACAATATTCGTAATATTTTTATGAGTAACAGTTTTAAAATATTAAAGGAAATGTCGAAAATTTAAATGCAGAATTTTTCGCATTAAATCATTTTTTCTACTACCAATAATGAGCAATGAGTGATATTTTTTTTAAACCGATGTTTTAATGTACATTAAGAGTGCTCTCAACTTCAATGCATGATAGCATTATATGATGAATTTTGTGTTTCGTAATGTATAAGACTGAAACAACTTTTTTTCAGATTGCAGCTAAATTTTGATACACATTAAAAATTTTTGTGCAAAAAACAAGTATCAAATTTTATCTATCTTACAAAATTATGTTTAATGAATTTGACCCATTCAATTTGGTATTACAATTTATAATAAAGTCATAAAATGTCAAGCCGTTTCATCTTTTTACTTCATTTTGTTTTTGAGGTATCGGGACCTCAAGTTTACAATCAGACCGAGATACACACCTTTTGTTGATAGATTACTTCCAAAATTTGTTTTGGTTTAAATACCACTTACAAAATTTTATCCATCTAGATTTTTTCAATTTTGAGTTATCATGCTAGGAGACAGACAATATTCCAAGTACTATTTTTTTTCCATATTCAGGAGGGGTAAAATGCAAGATTTCGTTACATCGTAGTACTTCGGTTTAGTTTAGTTGTATTGATGAGCTGTTTTGAAGCAACACTAGGGCTATATTGGGACGGACCCCGTAATTTTGATTCGTGGTCGGATGATGAACCACGGTCAGCTGGCACCCTCTTTTCTAAACTTCCATCCCACACCAGCGGGAGGAAGATTGGCCCCCAAGGATTTTAAGTGCATCAGACCCGCTTACGCGGCTATTCTTCGGTGGAATCGTGCCTCGAACTTGCAGCCCTCCGGTTCCGATGCCGAGACCTTACAACCATGCCACCTCTGCCTCGCAGAACTGAAACACAGATTAAATATTAAAAAATTGTATGGTTTTCTACTATTTATAAAAGAGTATGCATTTGCTATTCGTCATTTGCTATTAAATTTTTGACTATAAATTAGAATATTCTTTAATGTCTTATTTTAAATATTCATCTGAATTGTGCAGCTGATTAACAGGTCGCAGCGAATAATAACCCGGATACTAAAGTCAATTACAAAATAGTCATCACAGACGCTTTAAATAACCTACCACTTACTGTTTTAATCATCATCGACATAGCGAAAACGATAGCATCACCACTGCCATACTCTCATGCAAGGTACGAACCTGCTTACTTATTGAAAACTTTCTAATCTACATGCTCGTGGTGTCTCGAAGAGTAATGTAAATTAGCTGCGAATTTCATATTGTTTCATATTTTAACATGAAAGTGATATATTTCAGAGAAAAACTATGATCAATTGAAAGAGAAATATTTATAGCAAACATCTTTTGTCTTACCACTAAAATTTTTCTTTACAAACTTTATCTTTTATATGTTCTTTCTTAACTCCTTGACTTTATCTTTTGTATTTGAAGAATGGTATCAGAGCATTAGATCATGCATTTACTAATAAAATATAGTAGATACAATTTTGTCAGTTGAATTAATAACCATTTTAGAGTATTTTTGTTGAATTAGATTCTTATCTTTTTTAATGCATTACAATTTTCCTTCAAGAATTGAGCTCCCAACATTTTTTTTAAGTACAGAGAAAAAAAAGACGAATTTCATTTCTGAATTTAAGCTTGTTACAATGTTTACATGGCTTAAGTAATAAGATTTAAATTAGCTTACTTTTAATACGACTGTATAAATAACACATTGCAATCAGTTTGTGTAAATGACTTTTTAATAAATTTTCTAAATAAAATATATCAATTATAATGTATGTTGTTTGTAATTTCGCATCAATGCAATTTCTGCATTATATAATTTGTATTTGGGCTGTAGTAAATGTCTATATCATTGAAGCAATATGTTAATATCCTTTAATTATTCTAGAAAATGATTTCATATTTCAATCAGTCTAGAAATGGCAAAAAATTACTTTAGACAGAGGTGTTAAAGAAGGAAAATAATTTCACAGCACAGAAACTGTGTCTCTTAATTGAGCAATCAAATTAAGATAAATAATTTTCCAATTTTGTTAAAAGCTGTAAGATAGCCCTTTCCCCTGAAATGTTCTTATTAATTCTATTTTTTGACCTTAGAAACCATGTAGTATGTAGGTAGTGGTAAAAATTAGCTTAAATAACATAAGTATGTAAGTTGGGACAAAAAATCGGAACAAGAAAGAGAGAGAGAGAAAGAGAAGGAGATAGAGAGGCAGAGAAAGAGGGAAAGAGAAGGAGATAGAGAGCCAGAGAAAGAGGGAAAGAGAAGGAGAGAGAGAGGCAGAGAAAGATAGAGAGAGCGATAGATGGAAAGAAAGGATGAAAAAATTACACAGAAATTTGATCTAATTTTGCATAGAATATTGAAACTGAATTTAAGGCATCAAAAATATTGTATAAAAGGCAGGTTAACTGTTAAAATGGTGCTGGTGATCATTTTGAAATGAAAGTAGATTATCTGAAAATGGCGTTAAAACAGATACTATCATTTTCCATGCGATTTGTTCAGAAGTTGTATCAGCAAATATTTTCTCTTTGGTTTTGGGTTGATAAAGTATTTGTGCAAAAGTAAAATTATAATTCCAGTTTTACTCTTCACTGGAAATTTAAAAAAAAAATGCCATTCAAATTTAAATTTTTATACAACAATATTTTCATCAATTTTTCATGAATTCTAAATAGAATTTATTTTTGACGGTTTCTGACCATATTATTTTGTACAAATTTCCCATTATAGTATTAGATTATGACTTGGAGGTATTTAGGTGTATGCGAAAGAATACAAATTTTATCTCTTATATTCTCATACTTTAGATAAGTTATGATTGAAGATTATAATTTTGATAGATTTGATTATCCAACAGTATTTATTTGAAGGAATTTTGATTATTTTTTTATCTAAAATTAGATCTGCAGAGCCATTTGTTTTCTTATGCCTTGAACACTAACGAGCACTGAGGAGCTTTAAATCTGTGTCCTATCATAAAAACCGTTACGATAGCGTAAATGACAATCTGATAGGAAATTCCCTTTCCTATATTTTACGAGCGATGATTCAAATAATGAGCGTTTCTTTATGACAGCAGCTTATTTGGAAGAACGAAACTTATTATTTGGCCCGAGCTTTATTAGGTAGAGACCATTATTCTAGATGTCTAAAAGAAAATATGTTACATAGTTGTCAAAAAGTACTCCACGAAATTTGCAAAATCATACTTCTCACCAAGAAGAATAACAGGTGGATTTTTTAAAATTAATGTCTGTAAGATATTGCTCTACAATTTTCTTTTGAAATGAATCAGAAATTCTTATTTATCTTTGTTGTTTTCAGCGTTGCGAGATGAAATTCTACCATTTTTCTTTGTTTGAATAATTTTTCTGAAAAACGCTCGCTTTATATGAATGAAATATTATTTCAAAAATTTAACCCTTTAATAGATGCACAGGCCATAGATAAATTCAATGGATATCTATTTAAGGAATTGTTCTTTTAATTTCAAATAGCTATGCATCAATATTTTTTATTTTATTGATACATATAATTATTTAGATGATTTAAAAGAGTAGTTCAGAAAGGAGGAATCACTATCTGACTTCGACTACCCGCCCATAACCGCACGGATAAAACTGAGTGACTGGACTATCCCGATAGCTTCCTCCCGTCATCGATGGGAGGTAGCCAACACCTCTTTCTCTACCAACCAGGGCGGTGAGGACCATATCGGAAACTTCTCATCCTCATTTGTGTGGTACCTCCAGTGAAAGATAGAAAAGAAGAAGAAAAAATGATGGCATTTGAAAATCATGAGATAAATCTTTGAAAAAGGCTGATGAAGAAATAAAAAAATGTGCTAACATTATGAACAATTCCTACAACAAAATCCTAAATAGTATTAGAGCCATACAATTGGTTATAATTAATCTCTCAAAAATTAGCAAATGTGTTTTGTGAGCAATAATTCAGTTGCCATTTCTTAATATAAGACGAAAGCCACTTAATGTTATTGGAAAGGGCATTGCGACAACTATTGTATAAACCTTAATCTGAAATATTTTATTACTTTCCAAAATTTTCCCGAATGAATATAGATTAAGCGTGATTAGTTGGAATAACAATTTTTATATTCCAACAAAGTTTAATAGGTCAGAGACTGAATAAAGTTTCAAAAAACGGTGTTTATGAAACTAAATAGGATTAGAGATATTAATTAACATGCACGTCCATACATTCATGGCATGTATAGTAATTTTTGGTCTATTCCTAGGCATTTAAAAAAAGCATGAAAGAAAACGGACAGAAAGTTAAATGCTTGAGGGATTTTAATCACATTTTATAGATATCTAGATTTTAGATCTTAAATCTATGTACCAAATTTTATCCATCCTGCAATTTCATTTTTTTAGTTACCATGTTAATTTGTTTTCGGATAGTCCTAATACCTAGAAAAAGATTTAGCCAAAACTTGATATAAATCTACAAATTTGGTGCAAATTCTTATACCAAATTTCATCAATCTGTCTCAAAATTATTTCATAATTATCTTTGTCACAGACAGAAAATCGGGATGGAGTGTCAAACGCAATGCAAAAAATATATTTTTTGAGCTCAGGTATCTTTAAAATATGGAGATTCGTTACAATCTCGATTTCGAATTTTTTGTTGATTATAATAATCTTACTCTATATTTCTCATACGTATATTTTTCATATCTATCTCGTCCTAAATATTTTTTCAATGATAAATGTATTAAAAAGGTTTAGCTGTAAAATTCTTCTAAAATAAATTTACAATACAAGAAATAAAAGAGTAATGGATTCGGCATAAATGTTACTTGAAATGTATAATATCAAATCAACTGCACATCTAATTAGTTCTTGAAGTTTATTAATATATATTTTGCAATATTTTGAAGTAGATTAAGGTTCATTTATGCAATATTAAAATAATTGCTCCACTTCTTTTAACTTGTAACGATTTTAAATTCAATGACAATTAGTTTCAAAGATGATGTCTTTTCTTTCTTAACCACCTCATATTACGATAGTATTTTTTAAAAGTGGTTTATGCTATTAGAAGAAATATTGACTATTTATAAGTCAGCAACACTTTGAGAAATCAATTTTTGTAGCAGTTGAGTAATATATGAGTTGATAATAATGTGAAAAAAAGAAAAAGAAAAAATATTTTAATTCTATTATTTTATATGTTAAGTAAAACAGTCAAAATGGACTATTGCACTGTAAATTTCGTCATTTTCGTTTGTCTTAGAAGAAATATTGTCCACCGTATAGTGGAAGCATGCTTGATAGTATACTAGTTTAACTTTATATATATATATATATATATATATATATATATATAAGGTGATATTTTGTCCCAAAAAGCAGCCAAAAACCATTTCTTTTTCAAAATTTGTTGAAATTACTAAGAATACTAGAATAAATAATTTAAAAAATAAATAATAAAAAATTACTTAATTTTTTTTCCTTAATCATTACTTAAAAAAATAAGAAAACGGAAACAAATTTAAGGGACAGGTTTTTTTACAGCATGAACTACTTTCTGACAATAGAAGTCTAAGTTTTTAACCTTAGTAGATTATTTAAAATCCATTTATTATTCCATTTAATTAATAACACCTGGACAAACCAACGTTATTTTCTCCAACTGAACGGCGTTATATTACAAAGATTTTTTTTCATACGACACAGCTTTAAAATTATCACCGCTGTAAAAAAATAAAAACTGAGAAAAAATTGGAAATAATGTCCGATATTCATTATAGCTTTATCTTAAAGTCTTTGTGCCCTTACAAATTTAAAGATTTAACGAGTAAAGCTCTTGATATTTTTTATAATAGAAATAATTTTAGATCACAATTCATTTCTTGTATTTTACCGCACTAAGAAAATAACATTCTCGGATTTCATTGGAAGTAAAAACCAGTTTTTTTTTTCTTTTCGAAGCCATATATTTCTTTAGTTTTTCAACTAATGCATTAACAGAGAATAATGCTTTGCTTTTAATATAAGTACTGCTGTAAAATTAGGAAGCTAAAAAAAAAAAAAATTGAAATTGTAGCCTTAAAAAAGAAAAGATCATCCTTTCACAGAACAAAAGCAAATTATATGTAAAGAATTAACTATCTCTTTGAAATCTGACACTACTGCAATGAAGTTTATGAGCATACATGTTTATTTCTTTTGCTTTCCCCTGCTTATAATTATTAATTGCTCTTTGTAGTATTTTATGCATTTTATGTAAGTATTTAATTAACTTTTTGTTATTTTGAATTAGAGCAAGTTAAAGAAGTCTGTAATTACTGTTGTTTGGAAAACATTTAGAATTTTTAAATAGAGGCACTACATAAGAACTATAATTTTTTTTAGGAAAAGAAAAAAAGGAAGCATAAAAAATCAAAATAAATTTTATGTCTTGACGTATTAAGTAAATAAGCATTAATCTTTTTTTAAAAAAAGTCAGAAAATGAATTTATTGAGAAAGGAATTTATTTTACTGATTTTTTATGCATTCTCTGATGAATTATTCATCATTTCTTAAAGCTGCACACACGTTTATTGAAATGCTGTAACTCTCACAAAGACAGAATAAATTGACTATTGTATTTCGATTGAAACAGCCTTTGAAACGGTATAAAATCTTCTAAACTGAAGAGATTCGAAGATACAAAAATGGAACATGTAAAATTAAGAGAAAAGACTTTTAAAAAGCAAAGTTAAATGAAAGAGCTTTATTTTTGCTTTGAAGTTCTACCACAAAATACGGAGCTTCACGAATTGAATAAAAAATAAAATATGAAATTCCATACTTACAAAAATGGAACATGTAAAATTAAGGAAAAATGCTTTTAAAAATCAAAGCAAAAATAAAGAGCCTTTAACTTTAAAAATATCTGTGCTGCTGCTCCTTATTAAAGTAAATTTGCGAATCTTAGAAATAATTTACCCAATTCGATTTAGCCTCATGCCTGGTTTCTTTTAGAAGAAATCCTGGTTTTCCTGGATTTCTTCTAAAAGAAACACAAATTCCAACCAGCTTTTTAAAGAAACCCTCCAAGGAAAAGCCTAGTACCATATTTTAGTGCAATATTAGAATAAAATATGTTCCAAATTGTCTTGAAGCAGAATTGAATAGCAGAAAATATTATGCATCCTTGCTATTTAGAGTTCTTTGTTTCTTCGACTTGGGATATATTACTTTTAAAGCGATCAAAACCAATATTACAACACCAGAAATAATATTTGCTTAAAAAACTTCACATATGAAATGAACTTTAAGAGAGCCATCCCGAAATACACAAAATGATGGTTGGTTTTTGATTAGCTTAATTTAGTAATTTTCCAAAGTTCCACTATGTATGAAGGTCATATGTATTTGCTGTGTATAAATTTAGCATGAAAGCCAATTAATACTGATTTGGTCTGAAAACCAAATAATATAATTTTTATTTTGAACTCGGATATTGTTCTGTTTGTCTGAACCCAATTTAAAATTACGAGATCCAACATCAAATAAATCTGTAGTGTAACTCAGAAATGGGATAATATTTTTTGAAACTAAATTTCTGAAACTTGTTTACATTGTTGCATTGGTAGTTATTAATAAGTGATTATATTATATTTTGGTTTTTTTGCCGTTTTTATAGAGTAATAATTCCATTTGACAGTGCAATAAGGTAAGCATTTTTTTATTGTAAAAACTATTCTACCATAAATAAAATAGGCAGTATTTTTTTATACAACAGATATTGTATGTTTTTGTCCTGTCGGGAAAAATGATCTTGAAAGCATTCTGTCTGAAGTCCCAAAGAGAAAGAAACTAAACGTACAGTTTATTGCACTTTATTATTTGTTAAGTTTAGAATTCTTTTGGCCAGGTTGAGTTTTTTTTTTTTTTTTTTTTTTGGTTTTCACAAACATATCGAAAAGAAAAAGAAATTTGTGAGAGGAGTTTTATAAAAATGGGTCATCAATATCGTTTATTTTAGTCACAGATTCTCTTTTGGAAGTATGCATCTTCATCACTTTACGAAGAACAAAGAAGTCTTTAAGGGTTGCTATGGCAACAACAGGGAACAGATTGTAGTTTTCAACCAAACCAGCTGGCGGCAACAAAGAAAAGATTGAAGGTACGGTTACGATTAAAACCTGTATTCTTTGTAAGTGATTAGCATTTTTTTTGTGAAGGGAAAAAGTTTACTATGAACTTTTTCTTTCAACGAACTAGAACAATTGAAATTAGAATACGTAATTTCGGCCGTCATAGGGATTTTACGAGCTGCAGCAGGTCGAGATTGGGTTTAAACTTGCGATGATTAAAAAATCCATTAAATAATTAATGAGTTCTTTTACTGCTTCTAATGTGTCTTTGAACTAGTTTTAGTTAAAAGCGTTCTAGAGTACAAATTTTTATTGCTTACTAGGTACTTAGTTATAGATGAGGCTCTTATGTAACGAACTCATTATTTTTGAGATAAAGAAAATTTAAAAAAAGTCAGTTAAAAGCCCTTTCTCTCTTTTATTTGAAATTAAAAGAACAATGTCTGTTGAATAATTATAACTGTATGTTTTGTGTTTAGGTTATGGATAAAAATTTAGGGAAGATTAAAACTCTTGTTTTAAGTATAATTCAGATTTATGATTTTTTAAAATATAATACAGTGTCAAATTAATATGAAAAAATGTTCAAACGGGTTTCTTGCGCTGTATTTGAAGACGTATAAGCTTTATTTGGGCGTATAAATGCATGAAATAAATGCCTTTATGAATTATTCTCTCTTAAAAAACCTAAGATACTATTTTAGAATTATTACTTTAAGTTCACATATTGGAATTTGAATGAAGTGTTTTAAAAAAGATAATTTATTTGATTTCGATTTCTTAAAAAAATTATAAACAAAAAATATTTTTGAAAGTTTTAACAATTAGCTTTGATTCAAAGAATTTACCCAAATCTGATGTATTATTAATCTTATCACAAATTTTTTCTTTCAGTTAAAACATGATTTTCACGTATTGTTGATTAACCTAATTCATTCTTTTTGCGGCATTTTCCTTAAAAAAATACTAACTCAGTCTTTGAAAAGACAAAGGAAAACATTATCCGAGTAAAATTCCTCAGATTTCCAAGATCTGAGTAGTTCTCGAGTATAATATGGTTCAAAATTACTGCCCAATATCATGCAATATTCCAAAGAATAAGTGATTTTGCGGAAAAGGATGAAAACAGCATTTTTGGAATGGATTTTCCACATCATTTTTGCATATTTCAGGAATAATTTACTCTAATTTATAAATATCCATAGTTCTTAAGAAATAATAATATTAAACTAGAAATCAATGCTTGTAAAAGAAACATTTATGACCACGAATAAAGATAAAAATCAATAATTCTAGCACATATCATTTGAAATGAAAAAACAAGCAAAAATTCTCGCTTGTTTTATGAGTTTTACACATTATACAACAAGGAACAAAATATAAGAGCAAGAAAAACTTTGAATTAAATTTTTTCTCCAGTAATTCGCTCTGAAAAGTTTTTATTTTAGAATTTCTTGTTTGAAACCTGTTTAAATGTGTTTTCAACTAATTATTTTAAACTTGTGTCATTGTCTGCTGTCTTTTTCCATTATTGACTTATTATTTTTCATAAAATGTTCATGAACGATGCAGAAACCTAGATAAATTTACAATGTTCTTAAGTGTATTCTGATCACTCATGTAGATACATGCTATATACGTTTTAGCTTTTGAAAAATTAATGTATAATTAATTAATAATTCATTAATTTAATGGCGTATTAATTTAAGTATAAAAATTCTAAGAAAGAAAATTATATTAAATTGCCAACGTTTGAAAATTTATCTAATTAAAAATTTAATCTAAAATTAATTATATAGTTATTACACTTTTATATATATTTAAACCACTGTAGCTGAAAATCAAGAACTGCATAGTGCTATTACTGGAATGAATTTCAATAAAGCCGTTAAAAATAGATAGAATTTGATAAGTTATAAACTGATTCTATCTCCTAATGGCTGAATTCATTATATTCAAAGAAAACGTGAAATTGATTTCAGCTAAACTTGTACCAAAGAAGTGTAAATAACTAACATTCTGCACAACATTCTTTTTTCGTCTGTTGAGTCATCGCTTCAGAACCAGTTTCAAACAATTGATTAGCTTGTTTTGATTAAAGATGTTAAATTTGTAATTTAAATATTTTATTCTCTGATTTTATGAAAAAGTTAGGGTATCGAATTTGCATGGAGATTAATCAAAACCAATAAATGGTAAATGGTACATTGAGGAGTATTTTCGATCTCTTTTTAAATAATGAATAAAAGATTATGATCATATAAATCCCTTAATACAATGAGATGATGATTCTTTTCTAATCATTCTCTGTTTTTTTAAACTCTGTCATGTCCTTTTTAAATTAAGAGCATTCACATTGGAATGACAAAAAATTGATACGAAATGTTTTTGTTAAATACACGTTACCTACTTTTCATAAAACAAACGATACATTTATAATTTTATCTTTCAAATTACCGGAGCATTAACATGCAGCTATGCCCTCATATTTATATTTTAATGCCTTTTAAGTTTTTTAATGTCAAATAGTACTGCATTTTTAATTTTTAATAAATATTATTTCAAATGACGACCACACATAGTGTTTATTGCACCACATTTTTGTTGGACGGCTTTATCTTGTTTTTTAAGAATTTACAGAAATAGTCGCTATTTTCTCAAATGAAAATTCATTTTAATAAGTGACATCTTTATGCAAACAGTATAAATGAGGTTATGACCTCATTTTTCAAACAGTCATTTATTCGAATTTGATACTAGGTTAAATTATTCTATGTAATGCTTCTTATAAATTAATCAAGGCTGAAGATAAGAGGACAGTAATTAAGTGTTAGACGTGGGGAATGTAGGGGTTTATTTCCGAACTTTAAAACTGCTCGCGAAATGTTAAATAATTAATTACTCTTGAACGACTAAACCTCAAAGGGAATTCAGAGATAACGTTTCTCCGTCACTAGCAGTGAAACGTACAGGAAACTGTATATAGCTGTAAAAAAATATGCTGTCTTCGGGCTAGTGATGGCGAAAAGTTTTTGTCTGATTCATTTTTAAAAATTAGTAATAAGATTTAGCTGTCATTTCTTGAAAGATGTGAATTTCAATTAACTAATTTTTTTATCCGTTATAAAGCTTTTCATTCAAAATTTCAAATATTAGATAATGAGATGAGTCTATGAGATTCCAGTCTATTAAGATGAGAAATTTGTAACAAATGGCAAGAAATATTTTCACCTAGAGAAAAAGTTATTTTTCAAGTTACAGCAAATAAATTTTTTTCCTTTTAATTCAATCAAAACAAAGTAGTTTTGGTGACATGCTACAACATTCTTACGTAGAGAAGCAAGAAACTTAAACTTTCTGAGATTAATTTTGATGATGATACTTGAACAGCAGTTTTATTTCAAACTATCAAAAAGAAAAACTTGTAACAAAGAGCAAGAAACAGTTTCACCTAGAGAAATAGATCCTTTTTCAAATTATAGCAAATGAATTATTTTTTATTTAAAATTCATTTAAACTAAATTTTTTTGGTGATATGAAACATGATTCTTGCGCAGAAAAGCAAGAAACTTAAATTGTCCGAGATTAATTTTGATGATGATACTTGATTAGCAGTTGCATTCCAAACTATTAAGAAGAGAAATTTGGGAAAGAAACAGTTTTACCTAGAGTAATGGTTCATTTTAAGCCTTTTCTTTTTTAAATTCCTTCAAAAAATATTTTTGGTGGTGTGCTATAAGAATCCTTCATAAAAAAATGAGATATTTATGTTTTCTGAGAATAATTTTGATGATATTTCTGTGTGAATCGACTGGAAAATAACGTAATTCCTGAAATATTTCACCTAGATAGCTGTATTCTTCCTTGTTTAAGGATTGTTGCAACAATGTGGAAATTCAAACAACAACAACAAAAAAAAAACATGAATCATCGTTTTTTTTTTCTTCCCATTTGAATTCGCATGAAGCCTATATCCTCCTGAGATATTTTCACTTCAAATAACTTCTATGCGATCATGAGATATTTTTTTGAGGTCCTGAGACTTATGCGTCTATTCCATTTCACTTAGAAAAGCAAACTCAATAAATAACAAAAAAAAATTTAAGAAATATAAAAGTTGTTAATAAAAGGAAAAAAGTATTGTTGGTTTCAATTACTAGATTTTGTTTGGAAAATGTTTTTTTTTTCACTCTTTTTTCTATTCTCTTAGTTCCGAAAGGACATTTCAGAGAAAGAGGATTTTCTAAAATTTGTACACATTAAATGCTTTCAGAAGGTAAGCTTCAATTTATAAAAAATCGCAGTACTTGTTATTTTTAACTTCCTTAAATTCTTTCGAAACATTAATAAAAAAGAATGCATTTTGGTGACATAAATCAGAAAGTTTTTGAGTTATTTTAAGAGAAAAAATCATTTGAAGCTTAAATGAATAAGTAAGCGGCTCGTTTTAAAAGAGTTAATATGCATGCTTAAATTTTCATTACTTTAACTTAATTGCTTATTTTTCACTAATTCTTTTAAGATAGATTTCTCTCATAGTCTAGTGTTATCCAAATCCTTTCTTAATAATTTTTTTAAAGAAATATAGATTAAAATATTACAAAAATTAAGTTTTTTTTTCAGATTTACAAGGTGAATAAAAGAAAAATTTCTTTTTTTTTGCATGATTTTCATCAGTTATATATTGTTTAGAATTTAACAGCTAAATATTACCGATTATACTTACGCACCTGTTATGATTAGAATCGCAAAATTTTTATTTCTCATATTTATACTCGAGATTTTTCAAATACATTTGAAGTTTTTCTAGCAGGTTAATTTTCTAGCACATACAGAAATCTTCAATTCGATTGAAATATTTTTAGTATGGGATAAATAGCATGTATTATTTATCACTCAAACAAATAAAAAAAACATTATTTCAAATTAGAAAGTTTAGCTTTCTAAACTTCTGTATAAAGTTTCTTCTTATTTATGGTTAATAATAATAGCTTAACTGCTTCACTGAATGAAGGTAACGATATTTTTCGAAGATAAAATTTATATCTTTTTTAACATTTTAACATAAACTCTTTAGTGGAAACAATGTATTTACTTTTAAATATTTTAATCATTTGCTTTAAGAGATAAATTAGTCTAAATCAAAGATGTCAAAGTCTCTGCCCATATAAAACATCCCACAAGACCTGCAGACACAACAGTTCGTAGGCAATCATTTCTAATCAGAAATTCTTATTTCTGAAAATCGAAATCAAACATAGTTATTTAATAAGTACCCATCAACAGCAGCAAGATATGAGAATTTTGAATTCTTGAAAAAAAGTATTCGTTTTTCAATTTTCTTCATACTTATAGCACCATTGTCTTAATAAAAGGAATTAATCTGGATCCGATGGTATTTATATTCGAAGACAAGATTCGGTGAAGTTGAAATGCTTGAATTTTAAAAATATTTGCCAGATAGGTTTGAAAACTTTCGACATTTATGTAAAATTATGAGCATATTTGGGAGTATTTATAATCACAAATATCTATTTTTTCTTTTTATAGAAAATAAGTTTCCTGTCAGATCTAAATTTATTGATATTCATTTTGGATCATTTTTAAAAGTAATCATTGTGGGAAAGGTAGCCCTTGGAAGACTAAGGATGGAAGCAGAAACTAGTTGCACATATATAGGGATAATTATTTATTGCTATTCTTACTCATTTTTACACTCTAATTTTAAAATAAGTTTTTTGTAAAAAGATGTTATTTTTTGTGGCACCACATAAATTTAGTCCTTATTTATTTAAGTAGTGATAGTATTTTAGTTTGACATCCTTGTCAATATTATTATGAGCAATTTCCAAAGACATACCGAGATATCAGTTCTTTTCATGTGATAATTTGAAGTAGACAACGAGTTAGATTAGATGAAGAAACCTATGGGATAATAATAATTCGAAAAAAGTGACGTTAAATCAGCTTTTACAAACCATATCACATAACCAGGAAAGAAAGTATGAAGGCAAGATGCAATGTAATACCCATCTAAGTTTTTTAATGTCAAGGGAAGTTACTTTTAAACGATAAAATACGAGTTTCAGTGGGTAGAGACCACATTATGGTTCTACTTGAGCATTAACTATTTGATGCAAAATAATACGAATTTTATTTAAAGAAACCAATTGAGTGACATTCCATGAATTTTTAATTAGGTAAAGAAATAACAACAGAACAAATTTCTGACTTTAAATCAGCTTTAAGAACTTTTGATACATTGAGTAAATTTTGACATGTATAGAGAGTACACCATAATTAGTATACCAAAAATTGTTTTATTTAATTTCATTGCATAAATTTTGCTCAGAATTTGTTTGTTGTAATACATTTATATTTTCTTGTCAGAGACGTAAGCGAAAATGTATACGTGGCGACACAAGACATTTTAAAATCCTTTTACGTTCGCTGCTCTGTATTAGCGTCATATTTTGTAGAAACATGACACTTAATGTCAAACAAACATCCTGGCTCTGAATGGTGATCCAAAGATGGGAACATGCCTGGGCCAATACCCTTCCAAAACTTCATAGTTATTCTGTTATCTTTTCACTTCGACAAACGAAGGTAAAATTTGAATGAATAGTAAGATTTACTTACATAGATTTGTTGAAATGTCTTTATGTTTTCGAGCGGGGAAAACGAATAAAAAAGGCTATCATATTTTTAAGGCAACTAAATTAGCGAATAGATATTCCAAGAGTAGGTTATCTTTAGAATACACTGTTGTTGTTGTTGTCGTGTCCGTGTTTTTCACGGAAAGGGAGTGCAGTGGCTTCTGAGGGTAAAGACGCCAGAGCACCTAGAGGGCAGAAGTCTGACTTCTAGCTCGCACACACGACACAACCCTTTTTAGGGGGTGGTCGAATTCATTTATACACTCATTCATCCATCAGCAAGTTGGAATTTAGATCCAAATCAGAGACCGACTCATCCTTGATTCAGTACCCCCAGAGGTATCGGTTTGTTATGGGAACTTGGAGGACTTTGCAGTCTTGACATATTTAACGTGCCCCAACTGCCATTAGCCAACACGGCGGTCTTTGGCCAAGACGAGGACAGAACTCGCGACCTTTCGGTTACGAGACTGACTCTCTACCAACCAGGCTACCGCGGCCCTAGAATACACTGTTAAAACCGAAGATGCGAAAATATCTTGAAATTATTTTTGCTGCTGAGTCTGGGTAAAAAGAACATCTCAGTTTTCTTTAAGATGTAAAAATCCATAATAAATAAATTTGCCTCATTTTAGTGAAGCAATTATGTTTTCCCATTGTTCTTAGCACAAAAAAATCCCTGTGTTTCAGAAAGCGTATATTTTATTACAAAAGTACTTGTCTGATTTCTGTATATTAATAAAGTAGAGGATTAATCTTTCAGGTTTAATTAGTCAACATCAAATATTATTTTGTAAACATATATTAAACGAATCATTTTGTTTTAACTGAGGAAACTTAACATAATTCCTGTGAAAGAGACATAGCATATCTCAAGCTGAAAGAAAACCTGATGGTAACTCCCTTGGTCTCAAATTATTCGTTAGTTAAGAAAAGAATTACTTTGAACTTAAATTTTCTCTTTTATTTCCGATTGATCATTTTGTTTATCAATATATTAATCAAGATTATTAATTTCTTACTTTCCATATCATTTTGCCTTCTCTCAAACCCAAATTAAAGCTTAAAATGTATAAAAAAAGCATATTACTTCAATATTGGCATCATAGGGAGAGAAAAAAATTATGTTCACACGTACATGCATACACGTACTTTAAATACATGCATTTAAAGCTCAAACGAAAGCTGTAGACTTGAACAAGAAAGTCACTCTTAAAATCTTTGAATTTCGTTTACAGTGCAAAGAAAGCATCACTGTACCCTTATTCTTCGTGCAATAATAGCTCTATGCTTTATCTTTGATGAAATTGATATTCGAACTCGCAACGTTCCAACCTTATTACAGAGAGTCAACATTCAAACCATTAGAAGCTTACAGCATCAACTTTTTAAAAATATGAAGAATTTAAGACAGCCTGTTATCACAAATTGATATTGTAATGTGAAATATAATTACCAGATGACTTCGGATATAGTAACGAGGCTTGTGATCAATATTATGCCGCTTAATAAAATGCTCACAAAAAATGTAGAATGATTTTATCGTCTTTTAGAAAATTGCTAAATTAAGGAGGGTATAATTGAGGGTATAATAAGAGCAGTAGATTATGATGCGATTTGGTATAATTAAATGAAATTTAGAAGTTGCAAAAGAGAAATTTTGGAGCCAATTTTTTGTGCCACATCAAGTGGAAGACTTATGATTAATGATGAATATTCGATGTGCAACAAGCCAGTTTTTTTTTCATAGTCCAAACCAGAAATTCTCTACTATCAAAGTCAAGTCAAAATCGCCAAGAAAGACAAAGTATTTGGCTGATTCAGAATTAGTTTAAAACAGACTTCAGTTTAATACCCTATTTTCTACGACTTTAATTTTTTTTATAACTTACCCACTGATTTAGGAGTGCTTGTATAGGAACTGTATCCATCGTCACAGGTTCCACCTGTCCACAAAGCCTTCTTCTTATCCTTTTCGCTTGCGGAGGGACTCTCATTTTTGGCCAATGTGGACACAACATTGGATATAGCATTATCTATTTTCTCAATAGCTGCTGCCGAAACTTTGCGAGATGGTTCATCGGCCTTTGATGGCTGGTCGTCCGGAGGTGATTTTCCAGACATTTTCAAGGGTGTCAAAATTTGTCTAAAATGAAAAGAAAAACAAAACAACCACATTTTAGTGATTAAAATAAAATATAATATTAGAATCATTCATTTGAAATCATTTTAAAAATTAAATACTTTACTAAATTTATATATCAAGAGGAATTATTTAACATTTTATCATGAAAGATTAAGAATTATAACGCTAAAAATTACTTAATTCAGTAATGAGTTACGAAATGTCTTAACCATTAAGAATATATTGTATTTAAAAACAAGAATTTTAGAGAAACTTACATATATAATGGCTGTGATTATACCTGTTTAGTTTACCATAGAAATGTTGACCTTGTGAAAATTTTGAGATAAATTTTGTCATAATCATTACTCTCATCAAAAAATTTGGCCAGAAAGTTTTGAGAAAAAAGCAAATTCAAAGTAAGTAACAACATTGGTTATTTATTAGGTTATAAATCAGTGAGGTAATTTTTTTGAAAGTCTGTTCCAAAAATAAATTAGAAGTGATTTAAAAATTATCTTTAAACTAAACAAATTATCTTTCCTAGGTATATAATTTGTATTAAATTAAAATGAATATAGTAGAAAACTGCAATGAAAATAGAAGGTATTTAGGACATTAAATTTCATGTTAAATAGGCATTTTGAATTCTTAAAGTTCCTTCTTTCGTAATTTTAAGCCATATGTTCACTATGCAATAGTTTTTTTTATATTCACAATTTATTCACGAAGGCTTTTCTCTTTCTTTTTCGGTTGAAATGTAACATTTGCATATAAGATATGCACATATAATAACCATTTGCTAAATAAGCAAAAAAAGTAACTAACAAAAGTAAAACAAGTTTTAAAAAGAGTAAAATTACATAAAAAGTAAGATTGAAGCTTGCACTAAAGCTTAAGACGACTTCCGACTTTTTTGACCGCATACAATCTTCCACTCATGAAGTGTAATCTTCTGAGCTTATATAAAAAAGGTAAAGTGTGTGTAAAAGAACCGGATTCGCTATAGAATCACTCTGCTGAAATAGTATATGATAACTTTCGGGGAATCGAAACTTGAACATTAAGTAAAACATATTTGATCCACTTCATTTCTAAACAGCTAAGTGGTGAACGATTAATCATGCCGAATGCATAAAAAAAATTCAAGTACATTGCACAATAATTCATAATCGATGCTGATACATTTTTCCTATATACGATTTTAGTCCTATATATAATTTTCTTTCAAAGTAATCTGTCTCTATTCTAATAATTTAGAAGACAGCTTTAATACCGTATCATATTACGCTATATTTCCGTTTGTACGAAAAGGAAATAATTTGGACGATCAAAATTTAAACTCCGAAATTGAATGGAAATGGAAAGTATAGTTTTATCTGGCATTCGATTATTATGACTTATTATAATCAAGTTTGTAGATTCCTACCAAATTTTGAGCAATATATTATGCATAAAATCTATCTGCCAGTTAATCCGGGTATATGTGAATGAGATATTTCAAAAGATGCAAAAAGACAGTAGATGAAGTTTAACTTAGTGTTCATTACTATATTGAAAAATTTGCATCAGACATTAGACAAAATCCAGCAAGTTTACTCTCTGTAAACTTATCCATTGTTTTATTAATTTTCTTCTTCATATTGGAAGGAATACAAATCTGATTATTCAGACAATTTGAAGATTTAGCAATGCAGATCTTTTCAAGATATTGTTGAACTATGATATTGTCGGATATTTATGAGCAAAAAGTTAAATGTTTTAAAGACAATTTCGAGTTCAAAGTGAAAAATTGACCTTTAAAGCAGTGTTTCTCAACCTTTCAGTATTCACGGCCCAATTTTCAATCATAATTTTCATCGCGCCCCCCCCTCCCCACCGCATACAATAATAATGTATTTTGAGCATTTTGGCACTAAACCTACACTAAAACCTTAATTTTAAACTTTACAAATTACCAAGAATACGGAAACTTATTGACATTTTGCAACATCAATCCTCAGCACTGAAAAAACAAGAATCCTATGCCTTTTTATTACTCTTGAGTCCCGCCATGTCGGGCATTCTCACGGTTTCACGAGAAGTTTCGATTTGTCTGGTCGGCTTAAAAGTTAAGTTAGGAGCGTGCGCAGATGTGAACAAATGTTTTCTCATAGGGAGAAGGAGAAAGTTCTGTGACGCCAATTTCAATTCCAGACAATCTCATTCGAATTGATCCTTCTATCGCTATTGAATCTATTCTGAATGTGTATGTAATATATATTTTCGCGTAATTGCAATTCACCGTATTAAATATTCACGTCAGCAGACTTATGCAGAATCATGGATACATTTTTAAGCAGTCATAAGCGAACATTAGACGATAGACAAGCATCAACAAGTGCACAGACGAGCGTGGTTCCGAAAATAAAATCAAGAATACTTAAATTTTAGGTTCACTAGTACTGAAGTAAATGAAGAAGAAAGGCCACTGTCTATCATTTGCTCAAAAATGTTGGTGGCAGACAGCATGAAACCTAATAAACTTAAACGACATTTGGAAACGCTTCATTGTGAGTACTTAAACAAACCCAGAGAATTCTTCGAATTAAAATTAAAATCATGTGAAAAACAAAAATAATTGTTTAAAAAAACGTTGTCTGTGAATGAAGAAGCTTTAATTGCCTCTTAAAATGCTTCATATAAAAAATAGCCAGATGTAAAACGCCTCACCCCATTGGTGAAGAGATTATTTTTCCAGCCGCATTGAGATTGTAGAAATTATGTTTGGAGATAATTTTGCAAAACAATTTGCAATCTATACCTCTTTCAAATGATACTGTTACCCGTCGAATTACTGATATAGCTGAAGATGTAGAGTCTCAGCTTTTATCGAAGTTACGTGACAAATTGTGTTCAAAACAACTCGATGAGGTAACAGATAGTAATAAAGATACTCATTTCATTGCCTATGTTAGATTTTGGGATGATTTGTCAGTAGTAGAAGAATTACTTTTCTGCAAACCAATAGAACACAAAGCAACAGCACTCGCATTATTTGCTATCTTAAATGATTTTATGAACCAGGTAAACATAGAATGGAAAAATTGCGTCGGAATATGCACCGATGGTGCTCGTTCTATGTCCGGAAGATTCCAAAGTATTCAAGCACTTGTGAAACAAAAATCTCCACAGTGCGTTTTGACACATTGCATGACCCACAGAGAAGCTTTGGCTTCCAAAGAAATGAATCTTGGTTTGAATATTGTGTTAACTACGGTTGTAACCGTAGTAAATTATATAAAAATGAGACCCCTGAAATCAAGAATCTTTTCCGCACTTAGTAAAGACATGGGTGCAGTATATTCAGCGTTACTATTTTATTGCGAGGCAAGATGGTTATCAGGATGGAAATTTTTGCAACGTGTTTATAAATTAAGAGAAGAAATCGGCGTTTTCTTAGAAAAGGAAAACAGACCGGAAGCTGAGAATTTTCGCGATAGTTTATTCGTGTTGAAATTTAGCTGGATGGTAGACATATTCGAAAAATTAAATAATTTGGCTCTTCAACTGCAAGGGGAAAATGCACATATATTGTATACGAGTGATTTTGCAGGAAGTTGGAATTGTGGAGCAGAAATTTAAAGCAAGAAAACTTAACAATGTTTGCAAATTTTAATGATTGTATTAAAACTTACAAGGCTGAAGAACAACATATAAAAGTTGTCTTTGTAACCACTAAAAATCATTTGGCAATGCTCGCAAAGAATTTTAAAAAGTACTTTCTCGCGGACGGCAAACTGATATCAAGTTACAAGTGGGTGAGGGATCCATTTCAAAATACTTCCGAAGGACTCTCAATTGAAGAGGAAGAAACCTTCACAGACTTCGCGGCAAGCGGCGAAACCAAAAGACAATTTAGTAATAAATCACTCTTTGAATTTCGGGCAGGAGGGGATGATGAGTTTTCTGCACTAAAAACAAGGGCATTTCACGTTATACTACCATTTTCAACATCTTACCTTTGTGAAACTGGATTTTCTGCAGTGGCTTCTTTGGAGACAAAATATAGAGCTCAGCTAATTATAGAAAATGAACCGAGAGTGTCTATTTCTAATATTAAACCCTCCTTCTAAAAACTTTGCTCTGCAAGACAGGCCCAAGGAAGTCACTAATAATTATTAAATTTGTTTTTAATTTAGTAAGTTGCTTTAATTTAATAAGTTAATTATTAAATATGTCGAAATGTATTTTGTTTTGTATATGTGTGTGTGTCCTTTACTTTCAGTCAATTAATCGATTTTTTTAAAATAACATTTTCTTTTGGATATTCTCGCCCCCCCCCCATTAGTGTGCTTGCGCCCCCCTAGGGGGGCGCGCCCCACAGGTTGAGAATCACTGCTTTAAAGGATATCATTACCAGTGTTTCAATGGAAGGGATTTAAGTAAAATAAAAAATGCGTGAGAAACGTGACTATGCACGTCATCTAATCAAGATGAGCAAAGAATGGCAAAATAGTCCGTGTGACATAACATCATAATTCTAAGGGAAAAAAAAATGGGAAATAGATATTGTTATTCTAAAAAATCTGAAAAAAGGAACTTAAATGTATTCTTTATGTTGCAGCTGTTACAGATGCTCAACAAAAAACCTTTTAAAAGAAAGATAAAATAACTCAATTCAACATCATTCATGTTAAAATATACAACAAATCAATCTAACACACATCGTCTAATCGAAGATCAAAGCATATTCTGTCCTTTTAAAGAAGGAATTTAATTAAGAAAGCATAGAATATCTTTGTTCCTATTTTTGTACTCAAGGAAAAAAAAAGGAATTTGCAACCAAAAGGAGCGAAGAATTTCAGCACAAACTAAAATTTACTGGATTTACTACTTTATTTCTGTCTTTCCTTTACAATTTAGCCTCATTAGGAATCCTAATTATTTAGCCCCTTCCATAGATTTCTTATTTTAACTAACAGTCTAGAACAATCGATACGTAACACCTGTCTCATGAATATGTTAATCAGAAGCATCTGAAGATAATTAGCTTGAAAAATACAGAAACTTTCAAGCGGAAAAATGATTCGAATGAAGGTGCACGTATGTTCACATCGGTACTCATTAAAGGAAAAATAACTTTATATTTAACGTTCTGTCACAAGTAAGTGGAACCGACAATCTGTTTTCTCTTTTGAATTTCACTAACTGTTGGAAAAACAATTTATCGAACGGAAAAGGAATTGGTAGGTTGGTAGAAAAGTAACTAATTCTATTGGAAGCAATTAGAAACGCAGAGTTTTTTTAGAAAAAAAGTATAAAATAATTTTCACAACAAAATTAATATCTTTGCTTAACATACTATTTTTGCCTAATTCCGTTAACCATTGAAAATTAAGGAAAGTTAGTATTTATGAATCGATTTTTTTTATTTTCATATTTTTCGATGTCAATTATCAGATTTTTTTGATTTTCTTGTCTACTATCCAGATTTTACCTTTGATGTATTTTTCAGGCTGTCTCGGAAGCATTAAAAATTATCTCAGTTTCTGATAGAAAAAATATTAGAAATTCACAAGTCAATGTAATGTATTCAGTTTTGACTGTTAGGGCCTATTAATCGAAAATTTCCAGCTTGTTTCATTTTCTTTTATGAATATGCACATTATAATTTAAACGGAACCATTTGTAGGATATTTTGAAATGAATAAAATAGCTGTTCTTTATGTGTCAATTCATCCATCTCTATCCTCTTCGACTGTATATAAATGGTTTCCATTCGTTGTTTAAAATATTTTGGGATTAAATGGTTAACAAAATGGTTTTATTTAAAAAATATGAATGAAGCATTTAAAATGAAATAAAAATCATCGATTAAAGTTGATTATGCAAATGACTCATTTTTTATATTTTCGTTATACAGGAATTTGTTTGAAAAATTTAGAAAAATGTTATGTAAAAAGTTGCGATTCTGGTAACAAAATATATAAAAAAAGAAATTTATTTAAAAGACGCGTTGCTTCATTCTATATTAACATCCTTTAGCTTCAATTACTTTCTTTGCTTTTCTATGTCAATTATTTTCTTTGCTTTTCTTTCCAAGAGTTCATATTCAATGAAAATCATTGTCAAAATGTATAATGTAAATTTAATTATTTATTAAAAATTAATTATTCCAAAACAATTACTTATGAAATTGCAAAAATTAAAAAAATATATTAAAAGTTAACGATGTAGAGAAAATAATTACTTATGTTTCTATTATAAGAGATAGCAATTATAATCGTATTTCTACAATTAAATACTCGAAATTCTTGTGTTTCATTTAAAAATAAAGTTGAAAATTAGTATTTTTCTGAATCCATACACTTTTTCTATGAAATGGTCAATATATTTCTTCTTAAGAAGGAACCATATGGTAGATAAAAAAATAAGATTATCATTTACAGTTGAAATTGATTAGGCGATTCAGTTCAATTCAGTTTTTTATCATGCAATATAGAATAAATGTTATATAAATTACAAAAACCATTACCATTCACTTTTTCTATGAAATGGTCAATTCATTCCTTCTTAAGGGGTAACCATATTGTTGATGTCAAATTAGATTATTCTTTTCAGTTGAAATTGACAAGGCGATTCATTTCAATTCAGTTTTTAATCATGCAATATAGAATAAATGTTATATAAATTACAGACAAATTTTCAAAAGTTTTTGAATGGATGCTTTAAAATAAATTTTCATATAGCTAAAAAAAGAATAAAATTATTTCGCTAGTTTAATTATTAATACTCTAGTGTCTTCATATTTCGATTTCAAGGAAAGTGTACCTAATTTCCGATACTAATAATAAAACAAAATAATAATCTATATTTTACGAAAGTACTAGTATTACAAATTTTCTTTAAAAATAAATAAATTTGCTTTATAGCATTACTCAACTAAGTTTTTTTAAAGACCTTCCCTTTTAAAGCTAATTGCTGAATTCAGAACAAATGAAAATTTGCATTGTTCATATTTAGATAAGATTGGTTTTATGCTTAGAAATCCTACTATCTTCAATTAATTTTTGTAATTCGAATATTTAGTAGCTGATAATTCAGATTTAAATTAGTGGATTATTATTATTATTATTACTGATTCTGCAGTGAACTTTTATTAATATTATTACTGTTCATCTATGGTGAAATTATATGCTTTTATTAAGTTGCGAAATTTTTGGTATAATAACTCTTGATCACGATATAACTTTCATTGCATAGCAATACTTGCATATTTCGTTTGTCTGGGACGATTCGCTTACAATATTCAGTCACGTTTCTTCCTTTTTCCCCAAAGGTCTATCCTGGAACACAGCATACTCCAATAACCACGTGGCTGCATTTCTCCAATCATTGAAATGCATTACAATAAACCAGACAATGAATACAATTATCGTATCTTTTCTTCCAATTCATGAAGCAAAGTCAATTCGACTTTCGATAATGCAATTATCTTCTTCTTTCGAATACAAGCCAAGATAAGAATTAACATTAACTTTCCAGATATTTATTGATTATCAAAACAGAATCATACGTTTGTGCCCATCATTTGCTCAAAAGTATTAACGAGTACAGATATCCAGTTATTTTCTTTATTTTAGTTAATGCAATCAATGATTTTTTTAGTGCCTGTCTGTTTGCCAATTTATCCAGATTTGGAGGAAAAGTATCATATAAATGATTCTCAGATTATTCAATGTTGCAAGATTTATGTTTTTCGTATTCTGATTTCCAATTTTTTCATATATTTTAGCTCATGGGGTCAATAATAAAATATGGATTTAAGATTCTTTTTATTCTCTGAGAAACTGATCAATAATATTCAAGAAGTTTTTATGAAATGATTGATAATTCAGATGAAAAATTCTTTTGAAATAAAAGGACTTTTCAATCAAAAGAGGAAATGATTCAAGAAAATAATTTATGATGGTAAATCATCGGTTCAGAAACGAGCAGTGTTACGAGAAATATTATTCCATGATATACAATTAAAAAATATTTTTCCTTAACTTCAATTCGCTCAAAAGTTTTAATTGCAGTTGCATGAACTGTATTTGAGAAAATTATAATGTCTTTTTTCCTTTTTAGTCAATTCTAATAAAGAAAAAGTTGTGTATTAAAACCGATGAACTAACATCAGAGCTACATGAAAGCAAAATATTAACCAAATAAAGAAAAAAAAAAGGAAAAAAATTGTATTAAAGGAGCGAAACCGAGCCTTGAAAGTGAGGAAGGAAGAAAAGAGCGACCACACATCAAAACTATAACTGTTGATCCATCGCTGAATTTATAAGAAAAGCTTGGATTTCGCCTTCTAATGCGTATTAAAGTAGACATTCTATATACAACATGGATTTTCTAGTCCTACTACGTTTTTTGTATCCTTTTACAAGATTTCAATATAATATACAATGAGGGCATTCTGTTACAGGATGACTGAAGGTACTATTTGTGAAGTTAGATTTTATAAAAACATTGTTCAGTCTCAATTATATAGGTTTGTTAGAAATGAAGAAAATAATTATACTCGTTTGATAAGAAATTTGAAACAACGTTTGAAAAGGTTTAATCTCAACTCAACTAAATTATTCAATGATTGTAAAAATTACATTTTTAATAATACCACTCAATTTTAATATTTATGTTTATTTTTTCAAAGTGGAACAATAATTTAGTTGTATAAAAAACAGAACTAGTGTCGTTGAAAGAAAAAACGAATTGAAAAACATGGAATAAGATTCAATACTATGCTAAACTGAATTTTCGCATAAAAAATTACTTATAAAGAGTATAATGTTATAATATAAAGTTTTTTAAAGCCTAATATATGAATAGTTTGAAGAGAGAAATAATTTTGTTCTGCAAGTTTAAAAGAATTAAAATCTCGGGTCACTATTACTTGGTCATCAATAAATATGACGAAATAATTAATTACCTAATGTATTTTGATTTCTATATAGAGCTATAAAGGAAGTTTGGTGATAAAAAGAAATTAGTGGTTTTCTCTGATGCAGATTTTCAGAAGAATTAAAAATTTTGCTGATAATATTCAAAATAGAATTTTCTCTAGTTGTTTAGAAATTTCAGTCATAGACTTTTAAATTGTTCATTCCTTTATAAGTTTGGTATTTCTTGAATCTAGGTTTTGTTTTAATTAAGAAATATTTTACACTGTATTTTAAAACATTATTTTATTTTAAGAACAGTTTCCATATCACACACACATACACATTCGAAAATAAGTATATTTATATGGATGGTGCTGGAGTTCAAGGATTAATTGATCTTCTGTTCGTGCATAAGCCTGCAAATATTTACGTCTGTTGAGATGAGATTAATACTTTACAATTTCTTTATATCAAAGTTTCTTATTATCTAATTATCAGCAGAAATTTTAATTCACCTGAAAATCTATATTAGTGCATCTGTGACCCCTCAAAATTAGTTGTCTGTTTTAGAAGCACGAAGGAACATTATGCGTATTGAATTCTGTATTTAGCTCGGGACAAGCCCATTCATTCATTTGAATGGCGTCCAATTGTCTGTTTTTTAAAAATCATTGAATTTTTGCTAATAGTGTTACATTAGGCACTAAAAATAATTTTGTTAAAATTATGTATTTTATGTCAAAGATTCAAATCAAGATTAAAAGTGTAAGCACTCATTTATAGAAATATGATCTCTGTTACTTAGTACTTTCTTATCAATAAAAAAATTTAAATTTGTGCACCGCCGGTATCTCAAATACAGTTCCAGGAAAGTCTGGAAAGACTAACACTTATACCTAAATTAAGGGAATGAGCTCTAACTTGTACGGCATAGAAAGGTATCTTAAATTCCCTATTTATTTTAGGATGGAGTTTTTTTCTTATTTTCATTAATGCAATGAAGTTTTGTTAGTGGGGGAAAGTTGCATAACATTTTATTTTATGTTAGCAAAATTGATTTTAACTAAATGAGTCGATAAAATTGATTGATCTTCGGTTTAATTATAAATTATCATTATCTATCATAAATTTTCTAATAAATAATAAATTTAAGTTTTCTCTTAATGAAATAAGTTTGTTTTAAAATATAAATAAGAGCAAGTGAATATTATTAAACACAAAATTTAGAAATTTGAAAACCTGATGTTTACAGTTTTTCAACGAGTACCTAGTGCTGCTAATAATTTGAATTTTTTCATGTAAATTAAAGCCTTTAAAAAGCTTATTAATTTTGTATGTATTTGTAGAAAATATAAGTAATTTAAAATAATTTATCAAATAATCATATTAAAGATTAAAGAAAAAGTGTAATCTGTTTCTTTGATCCTAAAATACATGCACGTTTCGAGAACTTTTGTTTGCGAAATAGACAATATAAGAGGAAACAGTACATACCTTAGAATTCAACTGTATTGCTGCAGGAAAAGAACTGCTTCAAAGTTAGAGCTTAGACGTTTTTCTTATAACTCGAAGCACAATCAAGGGTATTGAAGTTGGGTGTTAGAAAATACACTGAAATTTATTATTTTTATGATCTCCAAATCCTTTCGGAATTAATAACTTTTCTTAACTCACCTTATTTGGTCAACCATTCAAAAGGAATAAAAGAACCATTCACTTTTTTCAAGGTTGCCACGACTTATTAATCATGATCAAGAATCTATTGAGATTAATCATTTTGAACAGATGTTCAAGAAAGATGAAACAATAACTTATATTTGCTTATGTGAGTTCTTTTTTCAGAAAAGTGATTAAATATCCGTTTATATCCTTTTTCGAAAAGAAAGCACGTGAAACTTTTATTAAAGACAAATATGAGTGAGAGTGATATATTTTATAGGAGCATCTCCCTATTGAACTCGCACGTTTAACAAAAAGATACTCTGTACGGATGCCATCAATAGCAATTCGGGAGTGAATGTAACAGATATTCGAATAGCTTATTCTTAGAAATTTTCTTTGTATTGTATTTCACGAGTTATCGATCGTAAATTGCCTACATGCTGTCAAAGATTGATTTCAATATGTATCAAAGAGGCTTTTTCTACGAAATTTTGGTTTCTTATTTCCACTTTTTCTTAAGGATCTACGAAGGAACGTTTACCAGATTTATGCGTAAGATTCTGTGGGCGAGCAATAAAAATTGATTTACAATACGTGACAAGAGACAGCTCAGTCTTTTCTTAGGGGAGAAGCACAAAAAAGGAATAAATGCATTATGATCTCTCTCTGCGGAAATTTTAAATGAAAGCTCCTTATAGGGATTTTCCTTTTCCGACTTTCTGCTTCACGTATTGAATACAAATCTGTATATATAAATATGAGTGTTTAAAGTTTTAATCAACATTTTACAACAACAGCTTTGAAATAATTTATAAATTTAAGCGCTTAATTTTTCATTATACTTTTACTAAAATCACATGAAAAGAGATGGGCATTATTTATTTTAGTTGCTTTTCTTAGGCCTGAGATCACTTATAAATGTGAGTAAGGAATATTTTTATTTTCAAGTATTACTCGTATTTTGTTATTTTTTTAATCTATTCATATATTTAATACTTGACCTCTTTCTTTAACTTCATATAAGAAACATGGGAGTAAATTCAAAGTAACTTGATACACATATTGAGTAATTTTATTCATACCTGTGATATTTCTTTTGTATCTTTAATATAATTTCATGAAACTAAATGAGCGCCATAGAAGATGAACAATAATTTGACACTGAGGATAAAATCGAGACAGAAACAATCATAGAAATAATAATAAAATAGACAGTATAAAATATTCAACTTATACCATTTATTAGTTTGACATGCAGAACGAATTAGGGAGCCTGAGTGTAACACGATCACTGTTATTTCGAAATAATTGTAATGGTTTGTTAGGGATATTTGCCCTTCTTAAGCTTTTGAATAATTGTTTTCCTTTCTGAATTTCATTTTGAAATTTAAAATTCTAAAGGATACATTACTTTGAAGATAATTTGGCTAATGGGTGTAATTATGTCATTAAAAAACTTTTCTTTATAAATCCATTTATAAAGAATTTATTCCAATAAATCAAAAAGAAATGGCAACTCTCTCACAACTGTTTTAATCATAAAAACATAACTTTTTTTCCATTTTAGGCAGCATTTCATGGTATGAAAAATTCGTTCTGAAATCAATAACAAACAAATAAATCCCCGCGAAATAGGTAGACTAAGGATTTAAATTAAACAGTTCTGGAACTTTGAAAGGATAGTGGCATGCACGTATACCTGCCACTCGTGCTTCATTTCTCAAGAACTAAGTTTGCTAAATTTCGTGTAATTTACTTAAGTATCATAAATACTTTGAGAAAAATTATCAGATTTACAACTCAAATCGGGTTCAATAATGCATTTATATTACTTCTTTACAATTACAAGAAGAAAAAACATTTCAAAAATCAGAATAGGATGACTTTTTCTAAGGAGTCGTCACAAAACATTCCTTATTCTTAGGATTACCTTTATTCACAGGAAATATTGAACTGATTCAGCTTTATAGGCTTTTATAACATCTTTTTAGCCCTAATTTTAAGATAGTAGAGCTTTTTTTCACTTTTTTATATGCAAAGTATAGAGAAAGTATTATATCCATAGGAAAATTCGAGGTCGTGACGAGGTCGTGATTGTGACGTTTCTCCACATTTCAGACCTTTCCGAAGATCAAAATCCCGTTTTTGGAATTTTGTATATCTGCCTGTTAATTCTAAAACTAAAAAAAAAAAAAAAATGGTTTAAGCAAGAAAAAGGAAATTTGATCAGCTCATGTGATGACACTGTCATGATGATCTGGGGATAATATAATTAAAACGCATTTGCCGTCTATTGTACTAAATCTTACGCTGTACAACCCCGGTTTAGTACAAAAGGTAAGTGAAATGAAAGACAGAGACAGTAAATTTTAATTGGATTCAAATATTAAGTGTGAGAGGGAATTATTTTAATATTAAAGTCTTGTTACTTTTTCTCTTAATAAATGACGATATTAATCAGCAGAAGCAGCCACAGAAAATTTTGCAGAAACGGTGTTAAAAAAATGAATCAATCTTGTGAAAAATCACTTATTCCATTCAAAGTGAATGATTTGAGCAGTTCTCAAGAAATAATAATTATAAAAAAACTCGTATCGAAAATATACAAATAGGTATAGAAAATTCGATTTGAAGTTACTATAATTATTGAATTCTACTACCTTTTAGGTAATTTATAAGTGTTGCTAGGAAATGAGAACATAAAAAGATTCAATTCAGGTAATGCTTTATAATGCTGTGATAGTTCCTAGGCTGAATATAGTTTCGAGGATATATTCCTTTTTATTCAAAAATATTTAATTGCTTTACAACATATATTTTTAATTTAAAGAAAAATAAAAATTCATATCAATACTTTTGATATTCTTTGTAATGAATTCACAATTTTTTCCATCCAATGCTAAATTTCAGAGTTTGTTTGAGGATTCTAGAAATTTGATATAACGACCTCAAAGAAAAAATTAAATTTTCCGAACTTTACAAAATGAGGATTGGAAAGTAGTTAAAAAATAAATGGCTTTTACTTTGAATAATTGTTGATAAAAATTCCTGCTCTAGTTTTCATAAAAGTTTTGCTTCCAGATAGATGGAAAAATTATCGATTATAAAATTGTAAAGACGTTTTTTTAAAAAATGTAAAGTTTTCGCTTAAATGCTTTTCCGATTAATAATATTTTTTTCTTTTTGTTCACTGTTTTGATTTGTGATAATTTTTCCAGGAATGTCTAAAAAGGCTATTGAAAATGCCCATTAGCAATATTTTGAATTCATTTATATTATTTTGGGGAAATACACACCTTTTTGAATCCGCCAAATTTTGAAATTAAATGAATATTTCGAGGATATAAGCCACTCTTTTTTGCCAAAGAACCTTCCTGAAAAACCGAAGCAAACTTATTTTCAAAACACATTTTTGTAATTCAATAGTGTTTCATCTTATTTTAACGAAATTTTATTTGTTGCACGTTCATTGTCTATGATTTCAGGAACTAGGGTTCAGGAAATCAAAAATAGTTTTATGACTTAAATAGTCTTAGAAAGAATTTTATTAAATAATAATATTATAGAAGACTCTAAACATACTAATAAAAAACGACTGAAGTTAAAATTTCATAAAACTATTTTAGCATGAAATATGTTACATGAATGGATATCATTTTTAAAAAATTTGCTTGTAAGTTTCAAATTTGTGTTGAGTTAAATAAGATTTATAAATTTAATAAAGGAATTTTCGTACTGCGTTTGAATAATATTTTACCTTTTTCTCGGAAAATTTTATGCCAAAGTAGTATTGAAACTAAATATGTTAATGAATGAACACTGATGTCATTTCATCAAACATTTGTTTACTTCATCTGCTGAAAATAAAGTGAAAAGAAGAAAGTGGAATATGTGTGTTCGCCCATGTGTGTGCATGATGCACGTTTGTATTATGAAATTTTTATTATTCGTTTAGCTAAATTCTATATATTAATAATTTTTCAACAAGCAGTTTCTAGATTTAGAAATAACATAAATACGTTCTTCTAGATTTTTTTCTCTGAATTGGCCTAAAACTGGTTTAATGTACAAATCTAAAGTTTGGAAGCATTTTATGTGCTTGACAAAAAGGGAAAGTTGTTTTTGATTTATTATCCAAAGGAAATAGCAGTATTGTGAAAACTGAAATGGATTAATGAAAGATTTAGGATGAGAATTGAATATTTAATACGCAATTTTTAATATTTAAATTTAATTCCTATTTTATTGTTTGTATGGGGTTGACACCTATTGAATAAGTTTCGAAAGAATTCAATTCTTTTTCACAAGCAAAAATGACAGATATATTTGAAAAATAAGCAGTTTTTGTTAAACTTGGATTTGGTTGTAAGTTTAAATTTTTTGCAAATATCTCCCTGGTGTTAGTATAAAAAAAGAACTTAAACAATTAAAATTTTGCTATTTATTTTTCATATTCTCCTATTTTGCCAACTGGAATAATATTTAAATATTTTTTTTTATGAAATTGGTTCAATTTAAACGAATTTAGTCGTGAAAAATATGACTGTTGGTAAATGAATGCATTTCTTAGGTGCACATAGCTTTAACTGAATTTTATTGCTTTTCTTAATAAAATATCAAAGAAATAGGATATTAACAAAAAGTTTATGTCGTAGTAGTGAATTTTGTTTGCATCATTATAAAATAATTTTTCATATTCATCAATGACCTTCCACGATTCTCTTAAAAAAGTGCATTTCTTCCTGCTTGCCAAAATGCTTAAAGATAATTTACCTCAAATGTTCTGGCAACACCTCCGTGATCCAAATTTGAAATACAGAAGCAAATATTCCACTTCTCCTAAGCAAACATTTTAAACCGTTATGTTAAAAAACTGCGAGTGAAAATATTAATTCTCACTTGGATAACTATGCTTGGGCTCAGCTCTTATCCATAAAATACAGCTGCATCTCTCGCTTGGTTTTTAATGGTTAGTAGAGAACATAACATTCATGTAGTAAGTGAGATAAGCTTAGCTGTGGCAGAGTATTGCTCATTTGCCCTTAGGGAAAAACATCCCGCAATAATGTCTGGCGTTTAACCTTTAAGGGACCGTAAAGGATGCACATGAGGTAGTAATCGATGGTTATTTTCCGCTTTAAAGGAACTTAAGGGTGTTATTTTGAAATGCAAATGGATACTTTCAAAGATACTGGAAACAACAGTTTATAGTGAATTCAATTCGATTGAAAAGTCCTTTATAATTTATATAGTGGGATTTTAAAATTTTTCTTCTGATTATGTAAAAATTAAAGAAACTTTAAACAAAACAAAGATTCATTCAAGACAAAATATGCCTAAGTATTTTGAAATTACTGCTAAAATTTCTTACCCATTAGTAATAACAAAAACTGCCTTTTAAAGAACAAACGGAGACTCTGCTGCAGTCTCCAAATATCATGGTCTAAATTATTCCTCGATGTATAATAACTTTCTTTCAAATTTGTAATCTGATATTAGAGCTAAGCACCTAATAGTATCGCTTAAATTATTTTTAACAGCAAAGAAAGAAAGATGAAACGATGCTATCGACTCAAATGAAGGGATTTGATTTCCAGTGTGTCTGGCTTCCGATTTCTGACAAATTGAAATGAAGACAATATCTATCTCATTATATCGCTTTCAAATACATAAATACCCACACACCCACACCCTCTACGTGAGCTTAGACAGAATCCCTTAAGGATTCCCTCTCTTGTTGAATCCTGTCTGGCCGCTTTGTGAGCTGTGGATGTTGTCAGTAGGGAATTTCTGCATGTGGACTACTGTTGTTATTGTGGGCTACCGTCTGTAGTAGTGTACTGCGGTGTGCTGTACTGTGTGTTCGTCTCGGCCCTATATAGTTATCTTCTGTACATAGTTGTATTCTAAATATTTGTCGTCTTTGTGCTGTCTTGTATGTTCGTCTCGGCTCTATATAGTTATCTTCTGTACATAGTTGTGTTCTAAATATTTGCCGTCTTTGTGCTGTCCTGTAAATAAACATCGTCTGCATTGTGTCGTCTATTGAAGGACTGATCATTGTGTGTGCTCATCTTCTCACACCATACACACCCACTATATAGGTAAAAGAATCCTATGTGTATATATATATATATATATATATATATATATATATATTGTATATATATATAATTTGAAATTTAAATTTTAGTCTTGTTCGAACCGAAATAGTTTTTGGTTCAGTAATTAGTTTCGTTTCCTCTTATATAGCTAATTTGTGTGATTCATATGTATTTTAGTGGTAGCTGCATTCTCACACATGAAATACAATGATAGCGTTTTAATTTTTTAAATAATTTTTTAAAATTTTTTACTTTTAAAATTTTAATCTTGTTCGTATCCGAAATAATTTTTAGTTACGTTTCCGTAATTCGTAATTGGAATAATTTCCTAAATTATTCTAATTTAGGGTTGCTTCATAAATAGGTATTGTTTCATTTAGCTTTTAGGTTTGTTTGAGTTTTGTAGATTAATTCAGAATTAAATTTTAATTCCGATTTCGGCATAATTTGTTTCGTTTTCAAGAATTTTTTTTAGTTTCGTTTTCCGAAATAATTTAATTTTTGATGAATTTTGAAATTTTTTAAAATTATTAAATGCTTTTATGGTTGATTACTTATTCGTGCGTTTGGCTGGAATTTAGCAGCGTTTGTGCTTTTTCCTCCAATTGCAAAATTAAAAACTTAACTTAAAACTATGAAACAAATTTTTTAAGAATTAATTTTTGGGATTATTTTTCTGGTTTTACTTTTTCGAGTATTCCTTGTTTTTACGGGTTATAGAGATATTCTTAATTATATTAAATGAATAGAATTAAAATTAAAAAACAATTTATAATAACAAAATTTCACTATTTCATTTATAAAAGCAACAAATATTTTCATTAAAATTTAAAAAGGGAAATGCTGAAATATTAATTCTTTAACAAAAATAAAATAGACTTTCGGATACTCAATCAATAGATGGCGCTCAGATCTTCCATTTATTATTTTTTTCATAGTAATCAAATCGGATAGCGGAAAGGATAGCATAGTTGGAATTTCTTCACCTGTTGCTGGTGTGTTCTTTACTTTTTTAAATTATTGGCTGTATATTCTTATGTAAGTTTATTTCATATATTTTTGTATATATTCTTACTTTATTTGATGATGATTTTAATGTTGTTTGGTGTCTTTGCTATTAAATTGATGTTTCTCTTTGGCCTTAATTTTAGGGTCACGAGGCGTCAATATTTTTGATAATTGTTCACCGATGTGTCACAGAAAAAGTCCTTTATTTTGAATCTCATATATCTATATCTATATATCTATACACACACACACACACAC
>JAPMOQ010035568.1:97066-146472 GCA_026543055.1 Argiope trifasciata | reverse complement strand
CAATAAACTTGCAAAATGTTAGCCAATGGTGCAAAATTGATATGAATAACGTTCTTCCTCCTCCTCCTTAAGTTTTATACATTTTACTTTTTTATATTATGCAATAAATCGAAATTAACTGAAATTCAACTGCAATTTATTAAAAAAACTTTTTTTGATGATATCATCTGAAATTGGTTTTTCTGGCAACTTTGTTCCTCAAGATAAAAATCTATATAAAAATATTTTCTAGAAAGAAAAAATGCATTTTTCAACTCTCCAATATATATAGTTTTAAATATGCAAATAAGGAAGCGATTTCAGTCCAGAAATTGAGCAGTCAGAGGGTTAAAAATATAATCATTGGCCCATTACAAGGGCTTTTGCAACATTTTATTCTGGATCTCTGAGTGAGGATTAAAACACATTCCCCGTCATTTCTTTATTTGAAGTTTCTGATGATCTCATGAGGGTCAATTTTTTTAGTTATTTTACGTAACATAAAACAATCCTTAGACCTCTCAATTTCTTAGCAATAATTCTAATTTTTTTGCATCTCGAGGATTTTAACTTAGTTGTTTTAAATCCTTTTTATTGCAATATGTGTATTTCTTTCTCAACTGGCGTATCATCGAAATACGAAATTATTAAAATTTTATCAGAAGGCTTAAGAGTCTCACAGTATGATATGAAGGCTATAGAAATCAAGATGAATGAGTTAAATGCATACAAATGCATAAAATGCATACAAATTTTAGAGAAAAATAGAAGAAGTAATACAAGGTGACTAGATTGTCAACTTTATCCGATCCGAAAAGCTAAAAATCTTTGATTTTTGTCGAAGGAAGAATAAAAATAACATGTAAGTAAATGGTGATTGTGAAAAACCGTGTATTGGAAAAATTAAGACTGATATAGGTCATGGCTGCAGAAAATAATAAGGACTGTGGAGCTGAATATCGTTCCTGCTACCTAATGAGATCTCACATTGAAGTTCTGGAAAATTACAACATATCAGACAAAATACTGAAACATCATCTGATAAACAATGAAATGGCTGCTTGGGATTCACCGTACCAGTTTTTGCTGTTTACGAGTTTAGAGAATTAGATGTATCCGAATGGTGAAGAAGCTTGAGCGATATGAACATAAAACTAACTCATTCTTTATTTTGTCTCATTTATTAACATGTAATGGTCTATATTTCATTTCCGAAGTGCATTACAAATTTTATAGGCAGTGAATTTACTCCAAATTTCTCATATTTTAGGTTTTAAAGGAAAAATTAAAATAACTGTTCTGGAAAGCTATTATTGATTACTGTAATTGCAATTATAACTGTGTATAGTTCTTTAAACAAAATAGCTTGTATCTTTTGCTGTATAATATTTATAGTTTCTTGTAGATATCTTTTGACAAGTTTATCTGAAAAAGTAGTAAATGTTTAACTTCTAACTGAAATGCGTGCAGAAAATAACAATCTTGCTCCATTTCTGTACTGGAAAAGTAGCGTTTTAAAGTAATAAGTCATTAATATCTTCTCTAGATTTAATTAAAAAAATAATTAAACTATTTATTAAAATGCTTATCAGTTTTTTAGTAACTATAGAATTTACATTTTAACAACAATGGATATTTTTTTTAAAACTCTGGTGTACACGGTTATGAATCTCTCAAAATTATAAAAAAGAATGGATACCAAGTGATAGATAACATGTATCCTATAATTTGTGGTGTATTTTTTATTTACATATCCATTAAACGTATATAAATATACAAAAAAATTAAAGAAATTTGCCATGAATCGGATAAACAATTCACTTGTTCTAAAAACTCTTTTAAGGCAAGGAATAATACAGTCTTGCAAATCACTTTATTCCTAATATATAATAAGATTTCCATACCTTTTGAAATAATGATTTTTTTTTCGTTTAAATGTATAATTTTTATTCTTAACATATGCTTATTTATATATTTATATATCTGAGGTACAAATCGATGCTAGTAACTGACGAAAGAGCGTAGTATATATAAATTTCCAGCGTAATTTTACCTCTTGGAAAGTCGTTAATATTAAAAAAAAGCAAAATTTTGCGAAGTCTGCGTTTTAATTAGAAAATAAAATTGATTGATTTCTTTTTCTAATCAAGATAGTGTGGATAGATTAAATACAAAATTTTCCAAGACAAAAGTAGTATTTGGAGAATTATAATATGCACTGCATTTAAACATAGTCTTTTTCGAAAATTCAAATGGTATAAAATTGTTTCATATCAGAAAGAAGCCTCATCGTTACAAAACCTGTTTTCTTTTTAACCATCGTAAACGCTCACCAGAAAATTTCAGCTCATTTTGCATGACAAGTCAGTATACATTTTAGAATCGCTATCACCTTTTTCTTTCTTTTCGCCTGTTAAACACAATTTAAACTTTCACAGAGGTTGTAATTTGAAATATTTGAAGCAGAAGAGCAAGTTTCAGATAACAAAGACTCTGGGAACACACCAGTTTACTGAATGTTACTGTTGAACTAGAAACAAACGGAAAAGAGAATGTTTAAATTGACTAAAGTTGAATTAACTCAACCAGACACGAGCCAAGTCCAACTATTCACGTTTCATCAACTTTAACTAATGTCTCTGCCTTTTGTTTGTATAATTAAATCTCTTGTTGCAAGTTTTATTTGTCTTTAACTTGGTTACTACTGTGATCTTTAACGAGTATACAGTTCCCTAGATACTACTTTAAGATCTTGCTCTCCTCTAACCCCTATGTAGCTTTTTCTTATTTATAGACAGGCTTTTTTCTGTGTTTTATGGTCGTGTTTTGTGAAGATTAAAATTAATTTCCTGGAAAAAACTTTTACTGCGTAATGTCAAAGGCATATTTCAGATTTGTTTGTTATGGTTAGAGAATAATAGGGCAATGTTTTATTTATGCGATGAAGTTAGTATCTCAACAGAGGTTTCGGAATATACAATTAGCCTCGTGATAACTAAATGTGATTTACGGTATGCAAGAACACGTATTCTTTATTGTAGAATTTATTTTTTCATTAATAGTATGTCTGATGTTATTACTCTCCATTAAATTATGGTTTATTTACTTAGTTTACATTTCTGTAATGTGAACGATAACAAACATGTTTTTGAAACTGAATTCAGAAGCTAGTATAAAAAGATATTAGTTTAAAAATAATTTTCTTTATACGTGTTAAAAATATTTTAAATTTCTATTTAGTTTTATTTGGGCAAGTGTCACAGGAAATGATAAATTTAAAAAGTAATGCAAGCATTTAAAGATCATTTTGAAATCAAAGTTAACAATCCTCTTTTACTTTTCCGAGCACACACCTCTCTTATTAATTCTTATTTCGATAAACAAATAAAAAAAAGTAAACAGGATGTATAAGAGCTTTAAATTATCATGATTATTAAATGGCATATTTAATATCATTTCAAATCCAAACAATTTCAAATTTCTTACAATTTCTGATGCTGGGAGGCTTGATAAAAAATGTCCTATTGTACCATTTTTTCTATTTACCTAGTTCATAATTTCGTGATATATTTACAAAGGCTAATTTGACTAGATGATGACTTTTTTTTGGTATATGTGTAGGAAGTAATATAATAATTATATTAATGTTAACAAATACTTATATAACTAAAACGAATGCAAAAATTAAATTTCTTTAAAAATTAGTTATTTTTGTTTGAAAAGAAGCCTAGGATGAGGAATGATAAAAAAACGGGGTTTTGATACTCAATTGAAATATAGGAAATGCTTCTTAAATATTTTTACTTCCAGGAATTATGCAAATAAATTATTCGTTTTCGAAAAATAGTGTTTACAACAAATAATGCAAATTTTTGGATTTATCTAAGGTAAATGAATATATAATAAAACTAGAGGGTTTCTTCTTCTGTTCGGTTTTGCTTCCCAACTCCGATGTTTCTCGAATCATGCATGCTCTCAGGTTATTGGGGGATTTATTGAGGAATTGATTGCCTCCCTCCAGATAACAAAAATATATGAAAATAAACTATTTTTAAAATGTCATGAACAAAAAAAAGTCGAATTCCAATTTTATCTTTAGTTAAAATTTTGAATTTCTCTTCTTAATTTTACCATTTTAGATAAGAATAAAAAAATTAAAACATGAAATTAAAATTTTTTTAACACATTGAATAATTACTTTCTTAAAATAACTAAAAATTCAAACTAATTTAATAATTTCTAAAATGAATATAATGTTTCCTGCTGATTAATTTTACTAGGAGCATTAAAAAAACATATGTTATTCTACCTGCTTTAGCCTGGATTATAATTATAATTCAACAAGTAGATTCTAGAATCAGAAATTAACCCTCATGTTATATATGAAATTGAATTCATCGAAAGGTGTTGTATGTTTTTGCATAACTGTAAAAGGCCAATAAAGCGGTCGTAAAAGTATTTTCCTGCTCATTAATTTGAAGGAAGAGAGTGAGAGTCCAATCATTAATGTTTTATTTTAAGTTTTTCAAGGTGTAAGATCAGCTTTTTTATGCAATCATTATTCTTAAGCATCAGTGTAAAGCATCGCACTTACAGAAAGGTTGAAATAATGATGCATCGATAATTTAAGTGATTGCATAATGTTACCTTACACTACTGAATTCTTGTGACATAAATTATCCCTTGTATTTCATTAAAATGCTTTGAGAGAGGAATTTAAAGGCTTTTACAGAATAACGCAATCGTATAATTTTTGAATTAACTTTAAACACTTCATACAAATTGTTTTGCTTCCAGATATCGAATTGTTAAAATTTAGCTGAGAAACCGAAATTTAAATCTAAATTATGTATCATTGCCTCCTATGATATAAATAATAACGTAAATAATCTTTTTAATGGATTAGCAATTTTTTAAACAGGTTTTTGAAAACTTCACTTGGATAGAATTCGTTTTTGCAACATCGTTATTTCAAACTGAAAAATATTTTATTGTTGGTGGCATGAGTTTCAATCGTAAGAAAATAACAATAAGGTTGTTTGACTTAAATTGTTTTACTGGAGTAAAAAATATCTACTTTTTAATGCTCTTTCATTTACGCTGTGAAAATTCTTATTTCATTTACTTCGAATAATGTAAAAATTCTGCAAACATATTTATTTCTTGTCTAAATTATATACTTTCTTAATGCTGAATCATGGTCTAAATAGTGGATGAATTCTGCCTTGCCAGCTGCCTGGGATCATTGGGCTTATGGAACCTTCTGCATTAAGTCAATTAAAACCGCCTTATCCTACGTTTTGCAAAATAAATAAGTTCTCAAAAAATTACAAATTTAATAAATTTTAACACTTTGCCTAATATATACGTTCTTACCAGTTTCATTTCACTCAGTTATTATGATATTTGTTGTTGCTTCTTATGGCATTTGCCATGGACATGCCCACTGTTACGAAGACAGTGATTTAAGCCGATAGGGTGCGTCTCTTGTTTTAGTAGAGCCAACTATGGCCAAGAGTTCGACTTTGCCACTAACGCTTCATTCATTAGCTTGCACACCTTTTTAGTGGAGGATATATTCATACACCTCACAGAGAGAACAAAGGAAGCACAACTATGCCCGAACGGGGCTCGAACCCATGACTCTCAGATAAATGGGAAGTCGCGTTACCCCAATGCTAGGACTCCTTAATTATAATATTTAAAAATAACTAATATCTATTTGAGTAATATTATGCACTAATGTGACTAAAGCTTTGTCCTAGATCCTAATAAATAAACAAAAACATTCATAATATCATATGTTTCTGAAATGAAAATTTTAACTAATATTAATCATTAAAATGTTGTTTAAAATGTACTGAAAAAAGAAACTAAATTTTCTAGTTTATTAAACGGAGTAGGGGTGGTCGTCTCGAGATGTGCGCTCTCTAGAGTGGAATGCCCAATCTTATCACTGATTCTAAGCAAAAAAAAAAAAAAAAAACCTATTTATTAAAATTATTTGAAGAAGTATTTTCAATTGTAATCGCAAAGTTTTCCCTTAATTATCTACCTTTTTTTATAACTACCATCATATATATACGTGTGGTTTTCTTTAAGTATTATGTTTTACATTAAATTCTAAATTTTTAAGATTTATAGCAGATTTCAACGAATTTACCAGTAAAATATAATAGATCATAAAGTAAATCTTCCATCATATAATAAATCATTCCATTAATACTCTATGATGCTTTTTTTTCTTTACATCAATCTTTCTAATCAACGTCAATACGACACCGTTTTTCACTTATAAAGAGCTGTCGAAATGCAATCCTAGAAACTGTGTCAGAACTTTCTAATGGTGGTATCATAGAAACCCATTAGAAGGGCCTTTCCTAATGGTCTTTCACTGACAAAGCAAGGTTTGAGTGGACCATGTCTGAACGTGAATGAAAGTTGATTTTAAAAGTACTAGACTATAAATAAAGTGATCGATTAATTCAAAAGGCCTATGTTTTATTTCGGAATTCATTATTCGTATAGGAAATCATTGATTTACCAAGGAATTAAAGAAAAAAGTGCAAATATAATGGATGTACATTATTATTAAGAATATTGCTAAATCATAAAAATTGTGTGAGATAAAGTCTTGATATTTTGATTGTACTTACTGATAATTTGATTATCGAAATGAAACTATGATTGCACTAGTTCTACGAAATGCGTTGCTAGCAGAAACTAATAAACAGGAAGAGTTTTCTTTCTTAATAATTCTGTCCGGAGTACATCCTTATTAATGTTTTAAAAAATGATCGATTCTGTATGATGTAGAAATCAGATAAAACAATAGAAAATAATAGAAATGATATACCAATATAATAATTGCTCGAATAATTTCATTTTCTAAATATTAACGTATTAGCTTCAATCATGGAATAAAAGATGAGTATTATAAGAATAACCTCGTAACATCGTGACTAAGATATTTTAAAGATACTTAAACTTAAATTTATGTGTATAGTAATAAGATAAAATATATTTAATTTTTATACGTGCAGTAATGAAGTACCAAAAAGATTTGCTGCCTTTTTCAGAGCATAAGATATGCTGATAAAATGACTATCTTTATTTTCGTTGTATGATTATTAAATATGTTAAAAAAATTTTACGTTCTCGAAAACAAAAATAAAGATTAAATATATATTTCCATCATCTTTACATTCTCTGATTAATCACGGGGTAATATGCATAAATTTACACTTTATATAAGAAGGATTTAATTACCAGGCAATAATTGCAGTGCAGGTTTTTTTTAAATGTAATTTATATCAAATAAAGGCAAGCTTTAGGGAGAAAAGCCAAAGATAAATATTCTGTAGCAATTATTCCCATTCGCAGGGCTATTTATTGGTCAGGATTTGCTGATTAGTATCTATGTTGGTATTTGGGTTAAATTTAGTTAATTTAATTATATTTATGCTCAATTTGGAAGCAACAATAGGTCGATTTTGGGACAAACCTTGTAACTTTGAACACCGGTGAGATAACGAGGACGATACTTGAGCTGATTTTCCTCTCTCCATAATCCAATAGAACACCAACAGAAGTTTGATTTACAGGGTCATATATTAAGCACACCAGCCTAGCAACACGACGCATCTTTAATGGAATCGGATTTCGAATCTGTAGCTCAGCAATTCCGTCATTATTACCTCGCTACTTTAGATCATAAAACCTAAATATTCTTCAGGAATAAGAAAGGTCACTAACAACAAAACAGGTTCACACTTCAAAGACATGCTTACTTTCGTTTTAGAAGCATATGAAACGAAAAATGCAGTCTGACAATTTTTTTAGAAATTCATTGTATATGTTATTAAAATGAATAAAAGATTTAAAAAATCTTACAAACAGATTGCCTAAATTTATTTAACTTCTTTCTGGAGAACATGAAATAATGTCAACTACGAGCAGGAATATAAACTTCTTTATTGTATTTTTAATGAAATTATTGGTCGAAGTTTAATTTAGTTATATTAATGTCCCGTTTTAAAGTAACACTAGGACTATTTTGGGACGGGCCTCGAATTTTTGAACCACGTTCAGATGACGTGGATTACTCCTGAACTGGCACCCCCTTCCCCGCATCATACCAGCTGGAGGTCGTTTGGTCTGACGGATTCAACGTGCAACAAATCTCCTTACGCGACGATTCTTCGATGGAGTACTGTCTCGAACCTCAAACCCTACGGCTGGCAAGTTGAAACCTTACCACCAGGTCACCACTGTCCTCACTGGTAGAAAATATATAATATTAATTAATGTTACTGATACTATTGATATTTGATACTGATAATTAATACTGATCCTATTATTGATTATTAATGAAGTGTTTTGCCATGATTCCCAATTAGCAAATAAGTCTTTCATTGGTAAATAATGATTAATTTGATATTTATTCTTAGCTGAACCTAAAATTTGTTTTAATTGTTATTAATTTGCCAACAAAATTACAAGTCAAATTAGTTCGATAAGTCACAACTGAAACAGAATACATTTCAGAATCGAAATGGTTCGGGACTGACACCGACCTACTTTACTTTTTTTGCATATAAAAATGCTCGCTAGTAAAATCTATTGCTGAAGAGAAAACACAATTTATTGAATTCTTGAAAAAGGAGAAAATAAATAAATAAATGCTATCTTGGTGAGTAGGTTATGGCACTCCAACATTGATTCAGTGCCTATTGTCGATGCACCGTATTGCCAAGCTTTCTCATTCTCTTTCGTTTTTTCGTAGTGACAGAAAATAGTTTTTTTTTAACCTTACTCGATAATATTGGAAAGGTGTTTGGCGGTTTGGCGAAAGGCGACGCTTTTTGAAGTACGTCAAAACTTTTTTATCCAATAAAATTGGATTATTTACTAGAGAGAAGTCTCTTCAAAAATGCTTCGTGAATTCAGTTAGCGTTGTTACAAAGTAGGAACTTTCATAAGAAATAAGAATAACCTACTTGAAAACCTACTGGCGAAACTCGATTTTTTGAATAGAAGTTTCGCAGTTTCTTATTTCATTGATACATCGCTAGTTACGTTTTTACAACTTATAACACAACATAAATACAAATATCTTTTCTGATTTTATAAGCTCAAAACAAAGATTTAATTCCAGTAGAATATTACTTTCTGTTATTCTATTGAGCTACAATTTTCTTTTCTGTTTCCAAGACATTCATAAATTTCTCTTTGAAGAAAGTTTTTTTCTCAGTGAGGAGTGTTAGTAAAAAATCGATTTCCACTACATTTGTAAGTTACAAGGTATTCTCTCATATTTATTTCAGATATATAGCTACAAATGAAATTTATTTTATAATTATAATAATATTATAATGATTAACTAAATGTTTATTGTATCGGTAACTATTTGAGATAATATTTGTTTTATCATATGTTTTTTAACTAAATCATTGTAAAAACAGAAATTGCTACTTTTTTATTTAAATAAAAATAATGTTCATATATTTTTTTATGCTAAATTTTATTGAAATTTATTTTACAAAAACATCAATAAAATAAATTTTATCTTCTTCTGTCTTTATTCCTTTTCTTCTCTTTTCTTTTTTTTAAATCATTAAACCTGACTATCCAATAACTGGATTGAAAGTATTTTTACACACTTTTACCATAGAATACTTAAGAAAGGTTCTAATAGTCGACAAAAAAAAGGAAGAAATTTCTGATGATATTTTATGTATGCAATAATTATTATTAAAATGCAATGATAATAATTATTAAGGAATTAATTATTATTATTTTTTAATTTCCTTTTAGCCATTATTGTTCAGTTATGTGAATATTAAGTGAAATCAGACTATAGCTTCTGATTTCCTTAAAAAAAGGATACTAATATTTTGCCTTAATTTATATCAATATAGAAAATAAAAAAAAACCCTCAAGATTATTTTGTCTGCCAAGTTATTTAATCTATAAAGATGCGAGAAACTTTCTCTAACTAAACTATCAATTTTTGTGGACAAGTAAAATAAATGTTTATAAATATTTTCCAGTCATGTTTAACACAATTGAAAACATTTCAAGCTATTATCTTTCCTAAATCTTGTCATCTTTCGGAAAAGAATTCTGTAATGGTATTTTCATAAAATAAAATAAAATTTATCCTAATGGGTTTTTAAACTGCTCAAATTTGTATGATGAGAAAAATATAAATCGTTCAATATTTTACTCTGAGTATTTCAATATTCAAAATACTCTGATCTGAGGAAAATCTTATTGGTTTGAATCATAGTATAAGACAGCATAAATTCATGATTTTTTTAAATCCTCAATGTGATTTGTCTTTTTTCTGAATATAGTATTGTAATTTTAATTTGTATTGTATTAGTGAGAAATTTGATCATAAATCGACTCGATCATATTCCTAAACCAATCTGTCTTACATATATAAACTATGCAGCGAATGAAGATTAAATAATGAAAACAGTTTTTAACAGTGAACTATACATGAAAAGTCTTATCATAATATTATGTTTGATTGCATTAATGTTTTTTATATATCGCTTTAAATTTAGAAAAAATATTGAAGACTTGTCCAAAACACATTAATAATAATAATACAGCCAATATTTAAAAAAAATATTTACATTACATAAAAAAGATTTTCACTTTAATAAATATTCATTTCTAAGAAGATTTCAGTAAAAAAAAAAAAAAAGCATTTTCTATTTAATTGATACATAAAATTCTTTAGAAATAAAAAAAGCAGCAGGAAAGGACAAGAAACTAAGCAAGGTTTAATAAATATAAATAATTTACCTTTATCATTGCTTAAGTATAATTGAGAAATAAAAACTTTAGATAAATAACTTTTTTCTTGATTTTATTTTGTTTTCTTTAAAACTGGTTGCATATACAACAGTAAAAGTAAATATTGTTTATGTAAAGAGTAATTAAAATGCTTGGTGAAATTTTTAGGGCACTTGTTTAAAAGCAGCACCAACAATAACAAAAAACATTAAGACGTAATTAAATTAAGGAGATTATTTATTATCAATTTATTAAATACTTGTGACATGCAAAACTTTCAAGGAGAATGTAGATGAATGTAATCAGAGAGTAAATAGTGGAGCACAAATTCGGTACCATAATTTTATGTACTTACTACACATCCTGGTCTTTTCTCAATGTGTATTCGTTTATTTTTCTATGAATGCCCTGTTTACCAGAGGAAGATTTTAATTACTTGGATCTAATTAGGATATGTTAGATTATTATAAAGAATTTTCCTTTAATTATCCTTTTTCCTCGTTTCAGTTATTATTTTTTCTTTGAAATCACTGTAGCTATGATGATTGTATGTGGATAATTAAAATGTCCAATTTGATGGTTTCATAGGAAGTTGGTTATGGAAAGTTAATTAGATTGGTATGAGAAGGTTGATTTCTTATTTCAGAATATTATGAGGAAGAACTGAAATGAAACTAATGAAAAGTGTTACAATAAATCTTATGAATAATTTCAAAATTTGGAAATATTAAGCATATATACAGTATAATTAAGCAACAAATGCTTAACATTTCTTAGATATCCGATGTATATCTGGTGAGTTGAAGATGTAAAAGGTCAGCACATATGTAGCACTTTTTCTAAAACTCATTTCTTTTTCTCATGTCTAGTTTTGAAAGTTTCAGATTATGAGAGATTAGAAGATACCAGTTTTAAATTTTATGAAGTGAAAAAGTTGTTTTGTTGCATATAGTCTTGTTTAATATGAGCGCTCATTGTTATAAAACTAGAAAACAGTGCCGATATTTTTTGAATGGTGTTTCCAATTTTTTATTCATATTTTTGTATAATAATATTTACTTAGGGATCCCTAATTTTCAAGATATACGAGTTGTTCTAGACAGTTTACCTCTTACAAATAAAAGATTCTTGCTTATCAATTTTTGAGAAATCTGTCAATTGATAATTTTTTGAACTATTTCTAACCTTGAAGACACATGATTATCATTGAGTGATTATTAATTACTTAAAAGAACTTGCTAGCTGCAAAGAAAAAATAATTTTCTTAATTTACAAATGGCTTGTTCATTAGTCACCTCTTTATAAATCTGAAAAATATTCTCGTTGCATTTTCTGAGCATATTCATTGAGCATTACGAGATACATTAAATTGAATTGATATATTGATTGAATAACGTGTGCGGATTAATATGCCTCAATGATACATAAATAGTGAAATGATGACAAATCGCTATAACAATACAATACATTGAAGGTGAGCATTGTAATTTAAATTTAATATGCAAAAAATAACCGGGCTCTTCATTTTACAGCAAAATGACAAAAAAGCCAAAGATAAGATGCGTATGGCGACTCTTTGCTTCTTTATAATATACTCGATTTTGCTTCGTAAGTAATAACTTAAAGAAGAGATTCCCTGATATACACTAATTTGGAAAGAAAGCTATGCGTTCAAGAGGAGCAACGTGTTTACGAAAACGTAACGAAATTTGTTGTAATATACTTAGATGAGTTCTTGACAAATATTGAAATTTTCTATTCTTTTAACAGGTTCAAAGAGAGAAGAATAGATGCGCCATTAATACCAAACTCGGAAAACTGTAACTGTGTTTGTTTCAATGGGTGTCTACAGTTCAAACGCGTAAACAACAATTTTACTGGAGTATCCTTGCTCTACAAGTTAAGAGAAAACAACCTCTTCTGTGAGGAAACAAATCATAGTTTCTTAAACCGGACAATGCTCTAGCTTAGGTTTCAGTCAAGCAAGTTTTCCTCATCGCAGAACATCAACCCTAGTCGGTGTGACTTAGTTTGATTCTTCACGGTTGAGTCAAAGATGCAGGAGGGTGTGTGGGGGGGTGTTTGAGATAATCACTGCTGTAGAAGGTATAGTGCTATACTTTTACGAGCGATAGAAATTTCGATGATATCATGGAGAAGGAAGGGGAGGGAATATATTGAAGGTAATAATACCAAAATTTAAGAAAGGAAAAAAATAGTTTTGATGAATATTTAATCGTATAATTATTTGGTTGCACCTGGTATTTACAGTTATTTAACAGACATTTAATGAATTCCGAAATATTGAGACTGAGGAATCTCAGAAAATGATGGTTTGAGTTTAAAATAAATAAAAAATATTTAATAATATGAAATTTAAAATATAGAAAAAGATAAAGAATATGATTAAATTAGCTTGTTTGCTCTTTAATTTGAAACCTCTACGATTCCCATCAAAAAGGATTAAAACAATCACAGACCATATCTAAAATGTATCATTTTATGAGATCTTTTAAAAGATCTACCAGATAAAAATAGGGAAAAAACATATATTAACTATGCAGAAAAGATCTGATAAAAAAGATTTGTGATACCTCGGCCATTGCCCTACTCATTAATGAGAGTGTTTTAATAAAGCTACTAACAAACAATGATACTGAAACAAACTTTTAATGGTCTAATAATTCATGTCCAACATAACCGAACTTATTTTGGAATCAAGATCATCAATATCAAGTCGAAAATTCTGATGTCCTGCAACGGCATTCTACTCCCCTATTAAGTTCTCCCTCTCTTGCTCCAATTAATGATGCTTTATCTTTCATGCTAATATGCTAATTTGCTAATTGCAAGAGGATGGCAGGAATAAAACAAGAAGCGAGAGTCAACTCGTTATCGACCAATCTCTGCGGTTGATAGGAATAACGGGAACGCGCCCGTAGAGAGACATCTAAAATATGTTTCCCCTTAATGGATATTTAATCTGAAAGCAAATATACATGATTCTCGATACGAGTTTGATAATTTATTTTCGACCTTGGAAGATTTGAACTTCGAAAACTCTGCTTCAAATGAACGGCTCATAAGGGAACAATTTTTTTAAAAACAAAACTAAATGATTAAAGGCTATGTTGATTACTAATATGAGGAAAAATAATAATACTTAATGGCATTAACTTTTATAATAATTTTTTACTATCATTTATTATAGCAAATTAATATTTAATTTGTATGATTATGAAAGTTACCGCTGTAATTATGGCCGATAAATAAAATAAAATCGTTAATGATAGTTAATGTATTCTAGTTTCTTAACTTATCATGAGAAGGAAAATATCTAGAGCTCTGAAAAAAAATTTCTTTTATATATTCCGAAATATTATGTTTCTTATTTTTATTTATTAAATGAAAAGAATTACGTGAGTTCAACGACTATTATTTTACAAAATTAGAAATATTCACCTAATTTCAAACTCTTTGCACTAGAAATAAAAATGTATGATTATTTTTCGGACTTCTCAAGCTGCATTTTATATTAGCTATGCCGACGTCCTGGTTTACGGTTAGCACATCTTCCCCCTTGATTGGGAAGTACCGGGTTTGTCTCCTGGTTCGGATATGGTTGTTCTTCCCCCGTGTTCTATCTGTGAGATGGGTGAAAGATCTCCCCCCCCCAGGGAAAAAAGGGTCGTGCAAGCGAATTTTGTATGTTTGTCCTCTTCATTAGAGCTAAAAGTCAGATTTCTGCCCTCTCGTGCTCAGGGGTCTTAAAAGCGACTGCATTCCCTTTCCATGATAACACAGACACGAAGTCATCATCATCATGCTTGTATTGATTAAAACTCAATAATTTTTTATTTTCTAGACAGTTTCTGCATTTTATATGAAAGAATTACAAAATTTTTGTAATAAATGATAGACGAAATATAAATTTCATTAAAAATGCAAAAAGATTAGATTTCTGCCTTTCTATGTAACACGAAATTGATTCATGCTGGTAAAAAATAGCTATAATGCTTATTTTAATTTAAAAATAATTTTACTGAATAATTAAACTCCTTGAACTAGATAATATAAGGATAGATGAAAGAGAAATAAATACATAGCTTGATTACACACTAACGTAATCAGTTAGTGCGACCAGAAGTTCTAACTAATTAATTATGAGTTGAAATAGTCTCAAATTTATATTATTGTAGAGGAGACTATCAAAGTATATGTATCAGAGCAGTTTGCTGATTTATGTATTTGATGTATTTTACGAGACGATAAAAAATGAAGCAAGATTTGATAAATCTGTGCTGTTTCTGTAGTCAAAACTTGTCTCATTTTATTGTTCTTCAGATCAAGAGGAAAATTCGGCTGCTTTATCTTTATTTCATTAAATCCGGTATTTCTAACTAATGATACAAGGTTGAACATTTCTTACTGTAAATAAGAAAAGTGAATTTCAATAGAGAAATATAATTTTAAGTGACAGTTTAAAATTTAAAATGTAAAAAACTGACATTAGAGAAAACTAGAAAGTTAAGGCGAATCGGAAATGATTTTCTTTTTATTAGAAATAGATAATTTGAAACTTAATACAAGCAAAAGCTTTCTTCATATTGTATGAAGAATTTCTCTTATAAATGAAACGAATACATTTTCTATAATACCAGTGGCTATTATAAAACATATACGAAAATGTCTGAACCATTTGTATAAAGAATTATCTAAAAAGTAATATCAAAGTATGGAAAGACAATTTTACAACAAAAAGAGATAAAAAGGATTATAAATAGCTTTTCCCTGAAGCAAAAAAATAAAAATAAATTACAATGATTTGTATAAAGTGCCAGCGCATTGAAAATGATAATTTTTGGAGTTTATAGATTTTATAAAAATATTTTTTAAACAGCTATTAATTATTTTTAATTATTACTTCTAACTTCTTTTAAGAATGAGATGATTTCTATTAGAATTGAAAATAAAAACTTGAAAATGTTTAAGAAAAAATTGGAAAAGCTTAAAAAAATGAAATATTAATTATTATTTCGTCATTCAAAATATATGTACTTTGCAAAGAAATGCATAAATAAATCAACGGAAAAATACATTATCTTTGTTTTTATGTTGTATAGTTACATTTTTCAATTCCTACTATTAATTCACACTCTCCCTATATATATTTATATATCTTTTTCAAATCTTCAATCGTTAATAAAAGGTTTTTATTTGTCCACTCAAGTTCAAATACCTTTTTAAAAACTTTTAGTGGATGATACTTAATGTTAATATGGTTTTTTTGAAATTATAATTCATTAACTAGATTTAATTAATTTTTAATACTTTAAAAAGAATTTCAGCAGTTCGCAATGAAAACGGAAATAAACAGACAGGAGCTGAAACGGTAAAATGCAAGGACTTCAGTATTTTTCACATAAAAGTGAGAATATAAGTCCAATTCTTACAAAAATCATTATCTTTTTGATACTTTATAATGTCTTTGATAATTATTTAATAAAAAGTGACTAAAAAAATTCTTTTTTTTTACCTAAGTAGAAATTGAATTAATTTTTTTTACATTACTTGTTTTTTATAAATTTGAATATATTTTAATTTAAACATTTCCGAAGGAAACTATAATACTATCATACTTCTCATTTTAGCTATTCTTTAAGTAAGAGAAAAAGACAGCATGCATTCTTTCGACGCATTATCTTTCACATTTTAAATAAGAACATAAAATGTTCTGGCATAAAACTAAATGTATCTTGTTCCATTGAAAGCCGTAAAATTTTATTTTAAAATTGAGGTAACCATGTATTAAAGGATACGGAAGCATAACTAGAGAAAATAAAATCATTTTCTGGAAATACGAACATTCAGTACTTATAAAAAATCCTATCTATTTTTTTCTTAGCCTAGGACTGCAGACCATTCTTACTATACATTCTGCTGAAATGAAACGTTTGTATATCTCCTGGGACGAACAATTTTTCTTCCGATATTTTGAGAAATAGAATACTGAAAGAATCCTCAAATCCAAGACTTTTCCTTCGAACAGCATTCGTCTATTCATTCTTCTTTATATTCATATGAGGAATCCATGTCTCTATGTCTGTTTCGTGGTGCTCTGTTTGAATTAAATTTCATATTTACATTTCTTTGAAAGCCGGCTCAAGCTCTGTATTCTTCGGGAACACATAATTTCATTTGCTGAGCTGTATACAACGGTTATACTATTTCTGCTAGAACGGCTTGTGAAAGTTTCGGGATTGAAAGGAATTGAAGCACAATATTATTTTGAATTCATGTGATCATAAGCTGGATGATTTTCTGTAAAACGAGATATTTGCTTAGGAATGTGAAACGAATAAAATTATTTTTTTTTATCCAACTAAATTTCGCCTTGCATTCTAACGAAATCTCAAGATATTTTTTTTTATCATGAATGGTTTCAAAATAAAATATATCCAATTTATAGTCACAATGTAAAAAAAAAAAATATTATTTCAAAGTAAGATCAGAGAAATTTGATAAGAATTTTTATATATGACATACATACATTATAAGCTTATTTTGAAAATCTGCTCAATACAGAGTAAACATAATTTGAAAGATTTTATCAATTGTCAATTTTCGTTTCTGGCGTTCGACATTCATTTTCTGGTTGTAAGTATTCCTTACAAATTAACAAAACCTTTTTTCCCTTAATGAATGTCAAGAAGACTCCAAGCAGTGGCTAATATTAAAGTAAATTGCATGTTTCATGGTTGTTAAAGCGGAATTAATGATGCTATGAAAACCATGAATAGGTTGAAGCACGCATTTATGCAATTAGGTAACAGCTAAAAAATGTCAGTTTAATAAGCTGTGAGATAATGCTTGTTGTTACAATTTAGTTGCGAATACGCACTTCTTATTTTAAGGTTGATGATCTTAAAGCAGAAAAGGTACTTAGATTGTTCTAAAAAAAAGAATAAAAAATTGCCAATAATAGTTAATGTTTTTAAAAGTTTACAAACAAGTTTAAATACCATATCAGTAATTGCTTTTATATGTTTACAAGTATATTCTAAAGTGTATAGGTATGAATGCTTGTGAAAAATATAATTTATGCACAATACTTTGCTATTTCATAAATATCGATTAATGTTTATTATTTTGATTTTCTTTCTAATAAAATTTTAGTTACTTTATTATTTAGCATTATTGCAAAAACATCAAAGGATAACTTTTTTGTAGAAGGAAAAAAGGAATTAAAAAATCCTCACATGCAAAAAAATTTTCTTAATTCCCTATATTGTTCATATTATTAAAACGGTAATTTTTTGTGTCTTCCGAAAAAGAAACAATTTCAGGGAAATTCAAATAAATTATAAATATGTAATTCTGTGGTAGTCAGCATATTTTTTTCCCTTAATGGAACTATTAAGCAGAAATTATGGACATTTTTATTCTGTGGGAAGTAATAAGCATTTATTCTTTGTACTTGTTTTTCTGATTGCATCCTACATAAAAAAGATAACTGAATTATACTTTATTGAAAATGTCTTAAGAATAAAACTTCCCATTTTTTGTGTAATTGTGAGCTATTAGCACAAAAAACGCTTCTATTTTTAACAAATGAAACATTAATTTCTTTGACGAATTTGCAGTCTTTATCTGTTCATTTTCCATCCGAATATAAAATGAATCGATTTAAGCTAGCTTTCACGCACATATTTTTTTCTGCTTAAGACTTTTTAGGTTCGCAAAGTTTCTTGCCTCGGGCAGCGAAGAAATTGCTTTTGAATTTTTCAACCACTTTGGAAGCCACGTTATTACTATTCTGCATTTGAACTGCTCATGATTTTATACAGAAATAAGAAAAATATGTCCGTTGTTGGATATTAGAAGGATATTCGACATCACTTTAATTAGGTATGCATTATGTATTGCATAAAGTAGATGAATAGTGAATATTCATAGGGTTAATATAATATATTTAAACACAAGTTACAAATATGTATGATAAATCAAAATACATTATAGCAGAGTCCCATAAAGAAATGGATGATATAATCTTTTTCCTGAAATATAATTTCCAATTGGAAAATAATATCTTTAAATAAATTCTTGCTGTTTAAGTAATTTACTTTCCGAAATATGCTGAATTTATCACTGTTGTTAAATTATCTTAACAAAATGGATAGCATTTAAATGTTGAAAAAATATGAATATGTGAAAGAAAAATTTTGTAGCAAAAATATTAATTTTCATCATAAAAAAATTCGGTTTTTTTTCAAGCACTATTAAAATATAAATTAACTAGTTAATTTAGAGTATTATTTATTTCATTTTAATAATATTATGCAATAGTTTAAAAATATTTGAGTACTGTGCAAATTGTGATTCTATATAAGGAATAAAAAATTAAGAGGGTTCAAAACTTTCAAGAACTATTAAAATATCCATTAACAAGTTCATTTTAACTATGTCATGTACAGGTTCATTTTAACAGTTTAACAATAGCTGGATACTGTACAAATCGTTTCATGATTCTGCATACGGAATTCAAAAAAATCAAGAGCTCAAAATTTTCAAACAGTATTAATATGCATTAAATAAATAATTTACGGTATTCACTATTTTATTTTAATATTATCATGCTGTAGTTTAAAAATCGGTGATTTCTGTGCAAATTGTTTCATGTATCTATTTACGAAACTTAAAAAATATCATGAGTTCAAAAAGTATTATTCAGTCCTAATTAATATTAAAAATATTAACAACTATCTAGAAATTTAAGCAACATTTTAACACCTAGGTATAAAAAGTTTCACCCCGTTGTTTAGAGCTTTCAATCAAATCCTTTACAAACGTTTGATTAAAGTTTGCAAACTATACCATCGTAGAAAGGTGTCGCTAAGAAAAAAACTTGATTGGAAACCATGTAATACTGTCTCGTAGAATGAATAGGTTTGAGAAAAAGATAGGATTATGTGATTAGCAGACAGAGGTTAAAGTTGATAGAGTTGGATTTTCACAACCTATCGGATTAAACCTCATAAAACGCTTTCCGATTTATTTTTCCACAGTAGGCTTCAAAAATGCTTGTAAGGATTAGAGATTATTTCTAGGGAATTTTTTGTAATAGTTTTGCTTATTTTGCTGATGAATTCCTACATTTATACTCATTTTCAAATTAGAATCTGTAACAGCTATTTGTGGTCTAATATTTGATTTAATGAAAATTTATACATCTCTACCATCTTTATTATAGTAATGAAAATACTAACTAACTAACTAACTATATATATATATATATATATATATATATATATATATATATATATATATATATATATATATAAACTGATATGATGACTTATGACCCCTGCTTAATGAATAAGATTCTTGCAGCAGCATCTTAAAAGGAAAATCTAAATCCCAAGACTTTTTCAAATGAAAACTGCATCATACTTTCAAATCTTGAGAATAATGCTAAATATTAAAATTACTGATTATGAGATAGCATTACCAAATTTACATAAGTATATATAAAAAATGAAAAAGTAGAAGAAGCCATAAAATAACACCATACTGATATTATTAATTCCACCATCTATTCTTTTCAAATTCGGAAACTTAAAAATTTCATTGTTTCAAACATTTTTTTTTCTTCTCCAGTCTTCAAGCAGAGGAAATTTTACTGTAGAAATATAATTTCCAACAATTAATCAAACTAAAAGACATATTACAAATAAACTCTTAGGCCAGGAATGTAGAGCATTTGCTTCGTATCGTGATAAAAACATAAGATATACAAAAATAAATATTTTTAGTGTTCATATGAGGTTTAGCTTCGTTTATAAAATGTTAAAAGGATTTTTTATAACTTCCTAGAAGAAAAGAAAATCAACAAAATTAATATTAACTGCTTAGGATACTTCTGAAGAATGTTGACAAGAGTTTGTAAGGAAGGCAGTTTTTAAAATTATGGATAGAAAGGTAAAAAAGTGCCTTAGCAGCAAGCAGAACTTGTATTTTTTTTTTCTTTTTTGATTATTTAAGATTAAACAACCAATGGATTTCTTGAAACCATACAGTAATAAAACAATTATTCTGAATATTGAGCATAATTTAATCAATGTATTTGGTCCGGAAAACTAAAAAAAAATTATTTGTTTGAAATTTGGAATTTTAATAATTTGGAGTTGCTTTAGAGTTTTCTCGTTTTCTCAGTTGACAATGAAGGAATGTACTGTCTTTGGTTGCTTTTCTTTCTGTATCGGATTGCATTATACATATAAATTACATGTTATTGAAGATCATTGTGCTTATCATTTATATTCCAAAAATAATTCATATTATTATATATCAGTTGTTTAGTACAGTCTTCTTTTACTAGATTTATATTTGCGATAGTTTATTAAGGTAAGCTACATTTTTTTGCCTTGCATGTTTGGATTTACAGCGATATATATATTTAATATGAGCTGATTCTCACCTCCTTATTAAAAAAAGTTTTAATGCAAATATTTTAAAACTATGATGAAAAATATAAAAAACAATGAATTATTTTGCAGTTTCTGTTATTTAGAAGTGTATTATCTGAATTATTAGTTATTACCCATTTCGTTTATAGGTGCTTTAACCTAAATAACAGAATCAAGAAAATAGGAACGTAATACGAAAATTATTCATTACATGCTACTGTAAGACTTTCTATTCAAATACTATAATTAAAATATAGCATTTATTTAAAGCATTTTTAAGAAATTCCTTGGTTTATGGAAAAAACTCATACACAAAATCGCAAAAAATATTTCTGGAAAAAAAAAGGTTGATTGTTGGATACTTGAAAAAAGGATAATTGTTGGTACGAAAGAATTAGCTTTTGACAAGTGCAAATTGATTAGAAGGAGAAACTTATTTCATTCTTTAAGTTTTATGAGGAAATCACTCATTGAATCCAAATTTTTGTTAGTTAAATAACTTTTCAAATGATGAAATAATGCATAGGTCACATATGTATCTTGCGGATTAAGGAAAAATGATTTATATGGCAACTTATTAAAAAAAGAAATAATTTATATCAATCAAAAATTATACTTTTAAAATAAATTTTTCCCTTATCATTTCCATCAGCAGAATCTATGTATAAAGGTGTCATAGATTGCCTTTTTCATTTTTGATTCATTACTTAAAAGTTTCATCATTTCATAATACCACTACAAATTTCTATTCTAATTGTTCCCTTCCTAATAATTAAATTCCTGAATAATCATTATTGCCACTTATCTAAAAGTTACAGAGCAGGATAGCGCTGTAAGTAAAATTAATTTAAAATCCACGAGAAATTAATGGAACCAAAGTTATTAGCCATAATGATTTCAGGAAAGTAATTTATTTTAAATATCTAATTATTGCACCTCGGAAATGTAAAATGATTTTTGAAGTGATTTGCAACTTTAGGTTCTTGAGGTCCTTCGCTTGAGGTCCTTCGTACAATTGGCGGTTCCTAATTTTTTTCAAAGTTACTAAGTGACGACGACAAAATTCGTAATTTTTCGTCATTTCAAGTCAGCAACGAAACAGGAACGTAATCGATAACCACATGCGCATGGATCCTTGGACCAATATTGATGTTATCGATTGGACGGGAAGGATTAAGAGTGAAAGTTTTGTCTGTGAAACATAAAGCAAACAGTGTTGAACTTATGTTTTCAACAAAGGAAGTTCTCGTGATTTTGAACATCACGGGTAATAGTTCTTGCTTTAAGAGAAAAGTGGTGGAAGTCAGTGTAATTCAGGTATTGCCGCTACGCGGTGACACTTTATTTATCTCTTTAAGATAAATATTAACTATTTTCATGCCGTTTGTTATGCTACATTTTGCTTAGTTTTGTTTTTTTGGCACGCTATACTTAGTTAATTTTTTTTATAAATTTTTCTTCGATATGAATTGTTAAAGAATTTCAACCATTTAATTTAAATGTTGTAGTGTTGATTTTTATTTCAGATTAATCATTGTTTAAATTTTGATTTTTGAAGTAATAAAATTATTGTTTCGAAGTAATTTTTTTATTTTATGTAAAGATAAGAAAGTAAAATAGACATTGAATTTTATGGTGTAACTGCAAATTGTCATTTTTATATTATAATTTTCTAACTTTTCTAAAATAAATGGTTGGTAATTTAAATTATTTCTCGCACATTTTAACTATAACTAATTAATCTTTTTAGCGTTTTTTATTAGCAAATAATAACAAATAAATATATTCTTTGAGTCATGTGATGTCATTAGAAGTAACATCGTTATTTTTTATACGAATTTTTATTTATTTTTTCCGTTTGTGTTACATTATAAAATGATTATTTTAATGTAAATATTTACTTTAAAAATATTCTTTCATCAAAGAATAAAAAAATTAAGATTAATATTTTTTTTGATTTTTCTGATTTTCAACTGAAACTGATATGCTGTGTGTGGTGGTTGATTTTAGTGCTTGGTATAAGCAAGTATTACATTAGTAAGTGAAATGTATTTAATCACTAGCGTAAAATGTACTTTAAAAATTCTGCTAAAAATGTTACAAGATAATCAAATTAAGATCAAAATATGCAATTAGGGTGCTTACATAATCGAGGGCATTAGATTAGGAATAGTTGAAAATATTTAAAGTTCTACTTAATAATCGTTTTATTCTACAACGATATGACAAATATTTTTCCATCATATAAATAATTTAACTGAAATTTCACGTGTCAAGTATCATGTTTTTATGATCATTTAATATAGAATTTGATAACGAAATTTTTAGTTATCGTTAATGGAAGACGTTTCCGAACAAAGGAGATATAATTATAGAGACTGAAGCTTTGCGGCTTGATAACTGCTATTTTAGTTGAAATTCTAAGTGAATCGGGTACCCTATTTTTGGCTTATTTCTTTTCTATGATGTAGCGAAAATATAATAAAAATCAAATTTTGTTGTTATACTTTTAAAAATTACTATTTTTTTCGTTTTTAAAAATCCCAATGCTTCCGTTTTTAACACAATTAAATATTTTTCATTTTAAAAAAATTAAATTCACTTTTTACTATTCAACTTTCTTTTTTCCTAATCTTGTTTATGCAACTTATAATTTTTAACTAATCATAAGTTGCATAAACAGTTTATGATTTTTAACTAATAATCAACGACTAGTACATAAACATTCATTCTCCACATTTTAAATATTCTTTGTTAATCTATCTAATTAATGAATTATTTTTTATTGTTCTTTCATTTTAAAAAGAAGGCACTTCAAAAATTGAGAATGTCAGCAGAACAAGAATGTCAGCAGTGTATGAATACAATTTGAAAAACAAAGACATGGCGAAATTATCACCCCATATTTACAATAATTTAAACATTAAATAATTTATTTTAACACCATTATTGCATGTTTTTATACTGCTGAAAAATATTTATGTAGAAGATCTGTCAAATAAATTTCATTTTCAAAAAGATGCAACACAATTCTATGAAATTTTTTTAAAGTTTCAACAATTAAGGTAAATTGGAAAATAATTTTAAAATCACGCAAATTATTTATATGAAACCTTATGCTTTCTGTATATTTCAATCGTCCTGCTAATAAATAATTATATAATTATATTTTTAAGCACTGAAGTATTTAATTAGGCCCTTTATAATTAATTATTTTAAATAATAACAATCTCTAGAATACGTATTTTTTTATAACCTTAGAGGGCATACATTTTGACTTTTCAACAAATATTCACTAAGAGCGCCGTGAGTTTACAAAGAAACAGTTGCTTTGCATATTTAAAATATCAAAATGATGTAAATATATCGCATTCACTTTAAAATTTACATTGTTTTTAAGCTACTTTATCATAACAGTTGATATAATATTTAGTAACCTGTAAGATTTCGCTAACATTTCAGGAGTCGTAAAAAATAGGCAAAAAAAGGCAGCAAGTCAACCCATAACAGAGCTACTTACATTGATTGTTATATTTTTTTATCTTTATTTCCTTTAGATCAAAATGTGTAATAATCTTTAACATGTGTGTCACATTTTCTACCATAAAAAGAAAAGAAACGTTATTAAAAGAAAACTTGGAAAAAAAGTAAGATTGCTCAAAAGAAACGTTCTAATAAAATAAGAGATGAGAACAATAGCAAATTTGAGTGGCAGAAAGAGTTTATCAGCGGAAGTAAATGACGGGAAAAGCGGAGACTTGAGAGCTGAAGCCGCCTTGTTTTTCGGCATGCTGTCTAGGATGTCAATTCTGGAAGCAATCGTTTGCTGGGGTTAGTCGCCTTCTCTTGTAGCTATATTTGTTTTGTTCTGGATAACCAGGACAAATAATTTCTGAGATTCGAAAAAAGATGTGAGGACTTACTTCGAGTAATAAGAAGTAGACTTAAATTCTTATGATTCGGAAAATATTTTACGTTTAATGATACTTCAGAAGAAATTCAGTTTTGACATCATTATTGTAAAAAGAATTTTTTTCTTTAAAGAGGAATAATTTTTCGCGATTTCCAGGAATAAATATTTAATTTTTGTGCATATTAGAAATTTTATTACCTTGATGTATTTGGATTTTTTAATTAGTGCGGAAACGAAAGTTCGAATTCATGAAATCTGTTTTATTTAAATATTTCATCTCACAAAATAACCAAAAAATATCAACTTAGAAAACATTAGAAGTGAAATTTCTTAATGTCCTTTTAAAATCATCAGAATATATTCTGATGTATGTTAGTCTCAAGTATGTATATTAATATTTGTGTTTTATGAAATTTAAAGACCGTTTGATGATTACGTTCCTAGAAATCTCAAATCAGCGGAAAAAAAACTTGAAGAACAAAATTATTGATTAAATTCTTTCCCATTCAAATTCCCCAAAAATATTTGAAAGTTTTCTATTTCAAAGAAATAGTTAGAGTCAGAAAACTAAATTGATGATTGCTTTTATGTGATTTGACAGTGAACATTTTCAAAATTTGTTTTAAAAAGGGGAAAGTATAATAAATAGAATTGCATTGATTCTAAATAATCAAATTTGCATAAAACACGTAAGATTAAAAAAAAAAATCCCAAGAGTACTTCAGAGATTGAAAAAAAATTCCTGGATGCGAAATTCTATTTTTATGTAAAAAAACCACATTAAAACAAAGATTTAATTTTGAATGTAATGTTTAGCAATAAACATATCTTATCGTTTGAAATTAATTTCAGCTTTTTTGCAGGAAAGCATATAGTTAGAGATTTTATCATAAAAAATTTGGACTAATTGCTTGAAAGTGCTAATTGTAAAATTATATAACATCGCTGATTAGTATAAAATAATTCTCTACAAAAAGTGCAAAAAGAAATCATGAAATGTTAACTAATGATGAGGATTCTGAACATAATTTACTATTATTATTAACATGAAACAATTATTAATAACTAAGAAATAAAGCTATTTTAAGTTTTTCCCTTCATTGCAACTTTCTATTGAATACATTAGTTAATTGCTATTAAATGCATTTAAATGTTAACTTTGTTAATCAATTTCGACATTTTTTCATTCATTTCATGTCGTAGTTATGGTGGTGATTAGATATCATGAGATATATCTTTTAAGACTTCTATTTAAGTTATTTGTGCATAGAGAGTCATTTAATTCTTAATAGTTGATGAACTGCAAATAATTTTTTTCGCTTTTATTATTTTGGTTTATACTAACTTCTAAATTTTGCCTCTAAAGTATTAGAATTTATTTCACATGGCAATATATATAGCAGTTTTAGTATAGGTAAATATTGCTTCCTTATTTCTACTTTCTTTATTCGAGCATAAATTTGATGTATGCTGATGTAATTAACAACCTGTACAGTCATAAATTCTGCCTTTGCAAACCAGCTTTTAGGCAAATTTCTTTGCTTTAAGAAACTTTAAATTCAATCATTATCTATTATTATCTCTCTTATTTTCCTAAATCGAAAATCAAGTGATATGTAAAATATTTATTAGAATTCACACAATTTCAAAATCACGAATTAAAGGTTGTGCTTTAAGAATGTGACAGCATTCAATATTTTACCTTGGTTTATGCAATGAATTATCGATTTGAGAATGACAATCAGGTAAAAGTATGACCACTTTGGTTCAAACTATATTAGTTTTATCCATCATAGTATTTAAAGATAAAAAAGTAATTCTTAAGCAGTTGATCGAATGTTTGGACAAAAGAGTCTTGAAGAAGATGGTGGACGAGAAAAATATAACAAATACTCTCTTAGAAATCTCAATAAAGCACACTTTCGATATAAAAATAAGCACACTTAGCAGCAACTCTTTTATAATTTGACTTTCTCACAACTTTCATTTCAAATGACACTGTAAATTTGGTCCGTATACATATAGAGCACAATTTTTGACCATGCCGCTTTAAATGAACTAAATATTAAACATTTTTATCAACTTGGTTTTTATTTGATGAAGAAGAGTTTTGGCATATGACAAAATCATAATAATAATAAATGAATACAGTTCTTCTTTAAACATAGAACATTCGTTCTACTCAAACTTTAAACTGAAAATATCGAAATTGTATCCAAAACTATAGAAAACTAAATGATAAAGCTTAAAAACGGTAATTAGGTAAAAAATAGATTGCATCTCATAGCATTTTAATAGAGAATAGATAGATTTTTTCACAGATTTTTTTAAAAAAGGAAAACGGTATCTAATCGATGTTGACTTCTTTGAAAAATGACTGTATTCCATACTAAGGATGATTAACGATGCATTTTTTTAAATGTTACCAAAGATTCAGAAGTGAAAATAAGTGGGGGAACTAAAAAATTGAATATTAAAACGGTCATAGTACAGGATTAGAGGAATCCTAACTATTTGAGAATGGCGTCATTAAATCTTAGTCTTAAATTGTTGTATCTTCAATGTGATATTGTCTCCTTTGAAGAGTTATTGCATTCCTTTTTTTGAAGATAGGTAACTCTCTTCAAAGTAACTTCAAGTAACTTATGTATATTCAAATAAAACAAATAATTCTTAGGATTGGACAAGTAGGTGGCTTAAGGGTGGTGGTGTTACTATTTTCAGCTTAGTGATAATTGTTTTGTTCACTATTTATAAGTTTATTGTTTGTCATGATGATGGATGCACATTTATTTCCTAGAAAGGACGCATCAAGAGTAGAAATGTGGTGATAGAAGAGTAATGATAAACTGATGTCACAATGCTCTGAAGAAGGTGACATCATGCTATATTTGTGGAAAGAAACTGCCAGTAGCCTAATGGGCTTATGGGTTAATGGGGTTTGTATTCATCAACTTCTAGGCGTTGAGGAACATAAATTGGAGGAAAAAGGTTGTAAGCTCTGTGCTTGTTTGTCGCTTAACTATCATTATTTAACAATTTAGAGAGAAGTATGTACATTAACAACAAATAGTTGCAGCTGGGTTGAATGTTTAAGTAGCTCCGTGTTTATCTGCAAAAAAGATTCTAATGGGCACTAGTTTTTTTTTTTAAATTCTTCTTGGAAGCTTACCATAAGCTAGCCAAGGTTTTAAATTTAAGGGCAACTTAGCCACTTTCAGATATCTCTAACATACAGAATTTTCCGCATTTCTCTTTAAACAGAAGTACTTTATTCATATGCTTATCTTGAAATGCGAAATCAATAGCGATTAGAATCCTCATGTATGGGGTTATCATAATATGAATGACTATATATGGAAATCATATGATTAGCAAATTACTGCTTTTGCAAAAAAATAAACTTAGAATTGCAAAGTATCTTTAAATTATCTAAGGCTTCCTAGACGGACTAGTTTTATGATTTTGGCACAACGAGATATCACTAATATACAGATTACGCATTTCTCCTTTAACAGAAGTCCTTTATTTATAACCTAGATATGCAAAATCAAATGAGTTTATAATTTTCATGCATGGGAATGTGAAAATAGGAACAGCTATCTATGTATGGAATGGCTATATATGGATTTGTGAATTACTATTTTTGCAAAAAAATAAATTATGTAGAATTGCAAAATATTTTTAAATGACCATTAGTGTTCAATACAGACTAGTTTTACAACTTAAAAATAATTTTACTATTTAAGAATAATATTATAATCTAAGATTAGAATTCGACTTCGGGCATAAATTACTTTTCATGTGTGCTAAGAAAAAATTTAACTATTAAACATCTTTTGATTCACTTTTTAAAAATAATCCGCAAACTTTTAAAGAAATTTGAAGTTTGCTAACAAAATTTGACAAGGTAGAAAGATATTCATAATAAAACATATATAAATTATTTACAATGTGTTTAGTTTCTCTAAGGCTAGAACATTGACATTTATAATCATATAAATTAATGCCATAGTCATAAAAATATCTCGATTCTGCTAAACAGAAAATCAATTGTCCTTATGTTTTGTTGCCTTAGTAAAATATTTTAATTCAATACTATTTCATAGAAATAATCAAAATTTACGTTTTGTAATTTATTCCTTGAAACAAATCTGCTCTTCATGGGAAGCTATAATCACAATTTATTATTTCCATCCGCAAATTCATGCAGGATTGAAATTTTTTAAAGAACAATAAATTAAAAAATAGTATCTGAAAAGCCAGTTTGTGTATATTGACAGCAAACCAAAAATCGCAGTCTCATGTTTCATAAAGCCAGCTAGACGTTGTTTATTTTACGACTTACGTTTTACTTATTTTACGTTTTTAAAGCTTGTAATTTATTCTTCTTTCGCTAGATCCTCCTTTTCTGTCCGCTTTTTTTATTTCTACTGTTTTAAATCGCTCTTACTTAAACCATTTCCTATCTATCTTCATTAACAGGAGATATAGTTTGGAGTGTAGTTAAGCCTAACTCTGAGGAAGCTTCGAAAGAGAAGAAAAATAACAGAAGAAGAACATTCTCTGCAGAAACGTATAGAAAAGTGCTTCAGGTAATTTATGGACTTTATTAAAACTTTCAGATCTGAAAAAAAGTCTTCTACAGAATACATTTTATATTTTAAATGGGGTTTTTCATCCGACGCTATAAATGTTTATAACCTTTATTTCTCACCTTATACGCATCGTTGCTTGTAAATTAAATCTCCTTGAGGAAAAAAAAAATTAAAAAAGAATCTAAAATTCTAAAGAATAAAAAAGGCAAAAAATAAAAAGAGAACACGAGACGTATGAGGAAAATATGAGTTCCAAAGCGAATAATTGCACTTCACTTTTGAAATGTTGACACTTAACATATACGGATTTTCCTTGTGTTTGAACAATGTATTTTTGGCAAGGCCGTGCACATTTTTTTTTATTTCTTTCACTTTTGCTTGGTAGGAAAAAGAAAAAAAAAATGAAACAAAGAAATACTTTATTTGAGTTTGGTGGAAATTTAATGGACTTCTGATGGGATTTAAGATAATGAGTTAAATAATCAGTAAATATTATGATTTACCTTTCTTCCGAAAATTCTTCGAAAGTTAATCCTAATTTCAGTAAGGAACTTTATTTTTCTTTCTCACGGTTTCAAAATTATGTGTATTAAAAAATGATAAAAAATAGTGAAAATCAGAAAAATTTTCAGAACAGAAATGTTCTGAAGTTTTGGTTTTCTTATGAAAAAGTGAAAGTGCAGAAACTAAATATCCTTCAAATACTTTAATAAATTTTGAATTTAAAATGCTTGGGGATTCTAAATTCATTTTCTCCAGCATATTTAGCGAAGTTAATGTGTAAGTGATCCGCGAAAAGGGAATTCATGCTTTATCTAATTGCACTAGGAGTTTTAGGAGTTGTTATCTGACATAGTTCCAATAAATGGTTGTAGCTATTTTTCTTGTTAAACTTCCAGGGGGAATTGGTTCACATTTGTGTTTTGGTTGGGGAGAGAACAGGAAATCTCTAACGGATAAAACAAACGTAGAAAACAATTTGCCACTAAAGCTCACATTGGTCAAATGGGTTTTTGAATAATTTTGGTTTAGAATACAGGCTAAGGAAAGAGCTAATATTCATTGTTTATTCAGAAAGTGTGTGTGCATCAGTCACAAGAATATATAAATATTTTATTAGTTATTAGTTTTTATTTATTTAGCGTTTATTATATTTCTGTTTAGTTATTTAATTACTTTATTATTTTTTAGCTATATTTTAATAATTTTTAGTTATTTTTAGTTATCATTGCTTATATTATACTTTTACTTATTATTGATTATATTATATTTTCAATTAATAAAATTTCACTTCCAGGATTTTTTTAAATTAAATTTTTATTTTTATAAAATTGAAAATACAGCAAAATGCTTTCAATAGAACAAAAAAGCCTTTGTTAAATTTCCGTAATAATGACGGAAAATATACAGATGTGAAATAAGTACTAAAAGGGGAAAGAAAGCATAAAATAAAAAATAAAATAAAATAGAGGCTCAAATAAAAGTTTGAAATGTAAGAAGATGTATTCTTTCTATACGTACTATCTTAAAAAATACTGGTTTATTGGTGTGTTTGGTATAAATGAATTTGTTGTTCATGCTACAATTATATTCATGATATATATTAATACCATTTCCTGTTTATACATTTTTAAGAGCACACACATAATGTGATTATACCATCTTAAGAGCCATTTCAAATGTATTTGGAATGTATTGTTAATCTAAAGAAATAAATCGTTTGATGCTGTTTTAAATCTGTACAGATTTACTTCAAAGATAAATCACCTTAGATGATACGGTAGATTGCCCCTTTTCAGTCACCAGGGTGTTACTACTCTGCAACTGTCAATCAATAAAGACTTGTGAACTTGTACTTTGAAGGCTGATTCCTTGGATTAATGGAATAGCTTTCAAATAATGCCTTGGTACAAAGGGCTCGCTAGCAATCTTTAATCTATGCCTAGAGCCACTTATTCAATCTAAATATCTTAAGAATATAAATCTGAACAAAAACAATAATCTATCGGATTATTTCTTATCCATGAAACAGCCTCCTCCAAAACTTCTTCACAGGTAATCTTTATCTCTGATGCATTCTCCAATTTCTTTATTATTAGTTTTTAATATCAACATATTCAAGGATTCTTATGTCAATATTTATTAAGATCTTTAAAACTTTGGAGATTCAGGTATTATTTAATAATATGAAATGAAAGTAATAGTCTACTATAAAATAAATTAATTAAGTAAACGATTTGTTACTTTTATTCGTAATTTTTATTTCATTTTTACATTGTTATATTCTTTGTTGCCATTTTCGACTTTGTTACTTTCAAGCCGTGTTATTTTTTCTTAATGTGGCATATTTATGATCTACTTTTATTCGACAAAGTAAATATTTTTTTAATCAATAAATTGCACGTATAATAAATATCACGTGGATTAAGAAAACTTTCCATGAATCATGGAATAAATTTTAGCGAAAAGTGGAGGAATTCGCACAATGGAAACATTCTTTGTATTTTTTGAATTGATATTATAAATTATGAAATACCTTTTTTATTTTCTGAGCAAACTCTGAGTTTCTATCAGATTACTTTAGAAATGGTATAACTCATATCATTAGAAAACTGAAAAAATCTCCATGTATAAACACGCTCCAAACATATTTAATTCTTGATTTTATTTATTATTTTAATTTGAAAGTTTTTTTTTTAGATTTAAGGAACAAACATGTTAATTATATGAAACTTTCCGTCCTTTAGAAAACACATTTTTACTACAACAACATCCATCCGAAATATATTGTAAGATTACCTACAAAATGATTGAAAATCAGTTTATTACTTAGCATAGATAACCTCTTTTTTATACTGAACATAGATAACCTCTTTTCTCTACTTAGCATAGATAACCTCTTTTCTCACTTTTTAATGTTTCAAACATTCAGTTTTCTATCTTGAAGTCGAAAACCAATTATTCTTAATAAAAACGAAAGGCCGATGGTTTTGTGTAGCATTTAAGGACAAATTGCGAGACATTGTATTTTGCGAACAAATTGCTACGTTATTTCGCTTAGTTAGATTTGGAATTATTTGTTTCATTAATAAAACCGTGTTGGTGATGAAACGAAATCACTTCTGGATCTAATGAGTTTTAGTAATTTTAGAACTGTTCCATTTTCGAGTGACATGGAAAAAGGGTGCGAAAAAATTATTTATTTTATGGAAAATTATGAATTTCAATTAAATAGAGACCTTTAAGCTAGTACTCAAGCAGGCCCAATGGTGTAAAGATAAAAGTTGCAGTTAAATGTTGTTTATTATTATTTCAATTTTCTTTTCAAGTGCAGCATAATTATAATTTCCATTTCCAAAAAAAGGAATTATACCAAAACCAACGTCATTCTATATACATTTTTAGACCATGATAAATTAATTTATGAAGATAAAAATAATTTTACTGATTTTCTGTGTTAAGCTTAAAAATTGCACTGCAAGAGCTTGGGTAGTAAAATAAATATAAGCGCAAAAGAAAGAATGTTTTATGTTAATATTTAAATGAAATTTAAGGAATATTTTAACACAGAAATAAATTTTAGGAAATTGTATCTAACTTTTACTGTTTAATGAATTTTGCATTTCATTTGCCAAATTACAATTAAGAGCTAAAAATTTTTTTAATTTATGTACAGGGTGATCAGCGAATAAGCCTTGATTTCAAAATTAAATACCTCTACAAAAAAGATAGATAGAATTATGCTTTAAGCTGCACGTTTATTAGCAAAACTGTAAAAATAGTGAACAAAAGTTGGAAAATTTAGTTGCAAAAATCTTTAACAGATAGCGCTCTGCGCTGAACACTCTTTCTCTGAAAGAAGTCTTTAAAAAAACAATAAAGTGATGTGGTCTTTTCAATCAAAATACAATTTTTTCAAAATGTTCACCTTTCGAAACAATGAGGTGGCGTAATTGAACAATGAAATTTGACATCACGTCTTGCAATGTCTCAACGGAAATGGAATCACATGCAACGCCAATCAACGATCAAGCTCATCTAGAGTGGCGGGATTGTTTCTATAGACAGTGTGTTTCAATGCTCCCCACAGAAAGAAGTCACAAGGAGTCAGATCGGGAGAATATGGAAGCCAAGCTATTCCTGTGTCAGTAAATTGCGGATAATCTAACGCAATTACTCTATTCTCAAAGAATTCATGAAAAAAGCGAAAAAACTTTATATGTTCGATGTGGTCGAGCACCATCTTGCATGAACCAGTCGATACCTAGTTGATCCTCCGACGCTAGTTGAGTGCTGACAAATTATTCAAAAACTGTAACGTAACATTCAGTAAATATCGTTTCTTGCACGAAAAAGGGGGCGATAATGCCTGTAGCGCATACCACAGCCCATGCAGTAACTTTAGGCGAATGCAGTGCTTTCTCTTCACACAAATAAGGAATTTCGGAACCCCCAAATCTCCAGTTTTGTTTATTAACGATTCCATTCAAATGAAAATGTGCCTCATCTGTGAACCAGATGCAGCTCACATCAAATCCGCCGTTGTCGATCATTGTTAGAATCTGATTCGAAAAGTAAACTCTTTGTAAAACAACTTTCATGGGTATGGTCTGATGACTTTGAATTTTGTATGGAAACAGCCGTAGGCTATTTTTAATATTTTTTGCGTGCTCGTATACTTCAAACCTGTTTCGTGGTTTTTTTTTTTGTTTTTTTTTTTTTTTCATTTTCATCTTGCTCATTTTTGACGTCACACTGAAAGCGTCTATGGGCATTGTGATTACAGCGCCATCTGTTTTTTTGTAACTAAATTTTCCAAACTTTTGTACAGCATTTTTACAGCTTTGCTAATAAATGTACAGTTTACAGCATAATTCTATCGATCTTTGCTGTAGAGATATTTAATTTTGAAATCAGGGCTTATTCGCTGATCACCCTGTATATTGTTTTATATAAAACATGTTCAGTGCGTTTCTTTTGAACATTTTTTATCATGATAAACGTAAAGAAGAATTTTCGAGTGCAGAAGGCATTGTCTTTTTTACGATCTGTAAGTATAAGTATATAGTTGTATGATTTAACTGGACTAATTATCCACATTTGCAAAATACACAAGTCGTTTTAATTGATCTCACAGCCATAAGTCAAAAGGATTAAGACCAAGTGAATAAAAATTTCCTACTTTTCATTTCAATAATTTACTTTATGAAGGACAAATTATAGACGGTAAAAAATTGCATTTGAATTGTCATTAATTATTAATAAAACTAGTAAATTGATTATTTCCATTTGTTAATATATCCATATGATCGTTAAATTCTGACTGAAATGCTACTTTTACTTCTGGTGGCAAAAATGGGAACTAAATGTTTGTGTAAATGTGAACTTTGTTTTTTCTTTATAAAATGTTTATTCATACGTGAATGAGTTCTAAACCTTCATATTTTAAATATGATCCTTAACTATTACTCACAATTTTATTGAATCTGTTTGTAATAAATAATATCAATTATCTTTCAACTAAATATTTTATTTTAAAGTTATTTTAATATTTGAGTTCTCAAAATAAAATAATCAATTTCTAAGCGGGTTTTGTTAAGACTAAATCATTTAGTGTCAATTAAGGAGTGAATGTTTTGTTCAATACAAGATATGCGAATTATTGAAATTTATACTATATTTAATATATAATATGAACGTTGTATGATCTTTATTTCTTATTTTAATAAATGCATAAGAATGACATACTATATTTGCTTATGCCATGACATATTATAATTGTGTTTCAAATTCAGCTTATTAGAAATCATGTTTATAGTTCCTTACTGGATCACTCAGAATGTGCTCATAATGTACAGATGGTGCAGTGTGTTATATACCTCCTTAATGGATTTCTCAAAATGTACACATAATATCCAGATATCGCAATGTGCTGTACAAATCTTTGTAGATGACACTAAAAATGTCGCAAAGAAATTATATACATTGAAGAATGATGATATAATGTCCTCGACTTACTCACTAAACAAATATCACTTAACGAAGAAAAAAAATTAATTCATTTTTTGTTTGATTAAGTAATCTCGCACGGTGTTTGATGAATACAAACACATTTTGAGCGTCATAATTAAATAGTCATGATACGGAAATTTTCAGATGAATTTTGTTCTTTAACAAAGTTATTCTGACACATATATAAATCATAACGCAGTGAACATTCTGTACCGTTATGAGATTTATTTAGAAGCCTTAAATAGAAAGCATTGCATAGATAAACTTTCTATAAGCATGGTCAAGTTAAATGTTACTTTATAGTGTGAGGAAAGCTAAAGCAGAGTAAACATTGTAAGGAAAATAACCATGACTTAATAGTAGGTAAGTAAATAAATGTTCTAAGCGTTTTCATGTTCTATGTAGAATTCTCTTGTTAGTAAAAAATATTTTTTCAAAGCACGTTCATAAATTCATCAAATAAGTATCTGTTTTGAAAATTTTCATTACTATTACTTAGGGAATCACAGACAGGAATTAAAAAATTTAATTCACAGGTTTGAATTTAAAAAAATGCTTTTTCATTTTAATAATATTTACATATTTTATAATAAGAAAACAAATTTGAAAAATAAATGCTTATTATATATGTTAAATTTCCTTTGAAACTAAATCGATCCTGTAAAATGACCATTATCAAATTGATTCCTGGATCAAATAATACTAAAGTGTTTGGAAACGTATTAATTTAGCAATTTAAATGCTTATATCATTGCATTGCATTGAAGGAGTGTGGAAATTTAAATGTTTCTTGAGTTTAAAAAAGAAATTTCTACAGATCCATGTTGAAAATATATATTACAAAATAAGATATTTTTACTGCTCTTTAAAATAATTTTGAATTTTTTTTTATGAATTCTTAATTTTATAATATTGACTGTTTTTAAATTTATTTTGTTTCTGAAACAAATATTTTTCTAGAGATGTTTTTTACATAAAAATGTATAATCATTCTTATCTTTATAAAATATCATATTGATTTTTTATTAAATTTTTTGCCGTTAACTGCTTGAGGAGTTGTTGATTTCATATACCTTTGAAATTCGAAAATATTTAATGCCTTTATATTTAAGTGAAACTAAAATGTTTATTGATGATTTTAAGATAATAATATTTCTAAAATGGTAAGATTTTTCAGAATTATTGATTATTGCATAAGAAAAATGTTCTTCTTCGTTTGAATTTTTTTTGCATTGTATTAAAGAATTTTCATATGAAGTAATAAAAAAAATCATTAAGATTTAGTTGTAATTCTTCATACAATTATATAATTTATATGTTTTTATAATTCTATTTTTTGTGAGGAAAATAAGAAAATGTATAATTTTAAAATGAATTTAATTCTTTTGTTTGAAAAATGCAAATCTCACTACAATAAATAGAAAAATAGAAGAAATATTAATGATAAGTAAAGTTGTCAGAAATTTTTTTAGAAGTTTAGCTTGTATGAAGTGCACTAATTATTTTCGGATTGATACAACTCAAAGTATCTTTTAAAATCATAGAATCGATTCTATAATATATTATTATATTAAAACTATTAAATACAACACAATTTTGATACTTCTTTAAAATTATAATATTGGGACACGGTTTTGGAAATCAAGAACAGCTGCAGATGTTTTCTACAAAATCTATTTAACTCTTTATTATGTAATAACTCACATATTCACGACACGCATTTTGGTCTATTTCAATTCGAAAAAAATTATAAACTGATTAATAATATAAAAATATTTAATGCAATTTGCACTTGAAGGAGGAAATTTTTTAGTAAAGGAAATTTAACCATGTGATTCACATTTTATAGTAATTTTAATTAAAATTAGAATTTCATAAAAAATTATTTTACAATAAAATTATAATGTAATAAAATTATAACACCGAGATTCTTTTTCAATCAATTTGATGCATTCCATACACATATATATGCAAATGTAAACAAACTTTCATGGTGATTTGAATTGAAGCTATAATTAAATAAAAATTATATTATTATAAAATTATAATATGGCAAAAACTATAATATAATAAAAATTATGATACAATAAAATTAATATGATGTAAGTCAGAACATTGAAATTATTTTTAAATCATTTAAGGAATTCTATGTAGATAAATATGCAAATGAAAACAAAATTTACTGTCCGTACTCATGCAATAGAGGGCTTAAGACTTCTGAAATATGCTTAGTATTTAAATATTTGCATATTTAGATGCTTTAAGACAATTAAAATTTATTAATAAATGATCGATTCTTTGTTGATTCATGATTTCCAAGGCATATTGTTTCAATTTTATATTTAATTTAATATATGCAGTATTTCATATATTTTTTATTATTAAAAAGAAAATTTAAATTATTAAATTTTTCATTGCTTTAATATGGTTATTATAATTAATTTTAATTGATAGCAGCACTAAATTTAGATGAATTCAATAAATTTTTTCAATAAAATTTAAAGAACGTAATTTTTACTAGATATAACCAAAGCATTATAACATCACATAATACTTTTCTGAGAAAAAAAACAATCGAAATTTCTAAAGTTATTCACACATTGTGATTTCATATAAAGTTCGCATAGATAAACAACTACTTTTTTTGTTTTCCTTTCAGGCTATTTTTTAAAAATAGGAATAATAAGATATTTCAAAACAGATAAACATGTCTATTTCCTAAAAGAAAGGGATTCTTGTGTCAAACCAGAAAATTTCTTTAAATCCAAGGAATAAGGAGAGAATTCAACGAAATGTTGTTTATAAAGTTCCAAGAAACCGGAGTGATGAGCAGTAAACAGAAATAACGAAGATGTATATTTTTATTCTGAATTTTATTGAGGTTCAGAAGAAGTCATGATTTTTCTTAGCATAGAATAGGATTGGGGGAAAAGATACTATTTGGATTCCAAAAAAGAAACCGCAAAGATTGATACAGTTTCTTTGAAGCTTACATTTTGGTATGCTTCCAAGCATTTTTTTTTTTTATATCTGAAGCGTATAGTTACCAACTGTTGCACTAGACTGAAGGGGAAAGAAGCAAACATTGTTTTTGTAAGAATTTGAAGAAAACAGTCAATTGTACTTGCAGATGGGGGCATTGGCTGCTATGTTCCGCTGTTTGAAGCAAGACAAATAACCACAGAATTCACCTTTAGATAAAATAATGTTTTCACTCGTTCAGGTGTTCAGATTTTTGACGAAATATATAAAATAAGTCACATAATATGCACCGATTTTACTAGAACTCATTTTAGCTTCTGCTATGAGAAGTTTACAAAACGAAAATTTTGCTATCGGAGATAAATTTGATTTCAAGAAGTTGATGAATGTCTATGTTTCATATATATTTTTTCAGAACTTTTTAGAATTTTGTGCACCAGTAAGGGTGACAGCTCAAAATTATAAAGAGCATGGTAAATGAAATTTAGCATGTTGTTTTTAAACTAAATGTGGGATTTTATGCCAAAAATTAGAAATTCGCTAAGAAGAGTCAATTTGTGTATATGCAAATAGGATAATGCCTCAAAAAATAATAAGATTAAAAAATAGTAAGATTAAGTGCATGCTAAAATTGCCAATGTTTAATTCAACATCACTAAAATTGCATATGTTCAATTTTACATAAAATCTGCCTCTGTGTTGACTTTCTGTCAAAACTGTAACTTCAAAACTCAAAGAGAGAAATAAATAAAATTTGACATCAGTTTTGACATCAAAACTGCTGAGGAATATCAAATTTGGAAATAACTGGGCATCGGAAAAAAAGTTCAAAATACACACTTAATTTTCTTTACTTAACTACGAAACTAACTGGAAAATTCAAGGTGACATATAAGAACACGAAACAAAGCGAGACAAACTTATCTACTTGTTCAAGACATAAAATTTGAGAAACCTATGATATATATTCCTTCAAACAAGTCGAATTTTCGAACATATGCTGTTTATTTTCCTTTTATCCTTTTCTTTAGGAGTGGTTAAGGTAGTAGATTAGCTCTGTATATGTAATTGCACACCAGCTACCCTTTAAAAATCATGTAAGTTTGGTTTTCATTTTTAACTAATCTCTGATTCATTCTGTAGATAGTTTTATTCCACTGATGCTTTGTATGCCACGACTAGTTAATACAGTAAAATGAGTAAATACTTTCATTAATGGTTTTATAAAAGATAACTCTTATCTTCAATAAATGAATGGAAAAGTTAAAGAGTGTTTTCTTCTTTCGTTTTCCACCCCTCTCCCTTTTAAAATAATATTTGGGATTTGTCATGAGTGTAATCTAAATTTAAATTATCTTTTTATGCATTTAGTAGAATATTACGAACGAAACAAAAATTCAGGTGGTTTAATTGTTTGTGCAATAGATTGAAAATTTAAATAATCATTGTAGCAAAAAGTGACTTAACATTGAAAGATCGGTAATTAATTGATGAAAACCTAATGAACTTATAAATGAAATAAATGTTTTCAAGATTGCTTACGTATCTTTTACGTATCTTACGTATCTAAAAATAGCGGTGCCCAAACAATTTCTCTAATGACTTCTAAGGGTGGATGTGAAATAAAGAATATCTATAGAAATATCTATATAAATTTTTTTCTCTTGGTAGCTTAGGACTATTGTTAGTAATTTAATTTCAATTACTTTAAAAAACTGTTCACTTTTTAATAAAGAAAAGTATAATTTAAGTATTATAGAAGTAGAAATATATTCACTATGATATGCTGATCCACTAAACTACTATTCACTAGTCCATTTCAAACATTGAAGCATTCTGAAATAAAATGCTACAATTATTTTTTATGTACTTGCTAAATAACATCTGCTTCTTTATGAATAAATAAATGACACTTTTCTACAAAGATTTTGAAAATTTTGTTTAAAATTACTTCATTTTTCTTGATACTTCTTTTGCTGAATCTAAGTGTGTTCGTGCATGTATGTGGGTAAATGTATTGTTGCAGATGAGTGGTGGAGAAAAAGAAGTTTATGGCATTAACTTCAGTTTATTTTACATGGAGTCATAATTTGCGCTGATGAAAATAAATAATAAATAGACGCCTGTTTACATCTTGATGTAAGAAAAAAGTGACAGAATTTTTTTATATTGCATTTTAACAATTATATCTTTCTTCTTTTCAGAAAATTAGAATTGAATATCTTCGGTTTTAAGACATAATTTCAACCATAGTTTATCTTCTTATAAAATTAAAACCATAAACTTATATATGAATGTATGATTTATGAATGAAGAATATATGAATTTACTCGTATATTTTTTATTCTATGGACAGACATAATTTATTCCATGAAAATCGTAAAATTTGTAACTCTAAACAGGGAATTTATTTTTTGTCCAATTTACATTATTTACAACTAGACAATGTAACATATTTAAAATGAAATATTAAAGATCTGCTGCAAATAAAACACTTCAAAGTTTTACTTAAAAAATTACTTTGTATTTCTCAACTAGCAATTGGATGACCCATTAGTTGTGCAAGTTAACAACAACAGACGACTATAATGAGTGGATGTCTAGTCATCAGCTAACGATAGAGGTAGTATAGCTGAGCTGAAAAACGTGGCTTTTATGAAGCAGAAACTTAATAATTTACTTGAAAAATGATTTTTGACAATGATAATTGTTATTTTTGTTGTTCATCTGTTTATTTACAAAAACATCCCATACGTCCACATTTTTGTAAGCTTATGAGTTGAAATACATGCTTACATCAGTGTTTCGTTTCTGGCGAATACATGCATCCCTGATATTTATTTTGAGATAAACTAATAAAAAATTGTTTTTGGATAACTTTGGGATTGTAAAAATTAAAAAACTGCTGTTTAAATTTTTCTTAATACGAAAGATGTCTAAAGACTATGTATTCTGCTAAAAATTATTCTATAAATTGGCACTGTTCATTTTGAAAAAAATTGTCTTACGATTGGCTGGATAATGTTAAAACAAATATGTCTTGTTTGAGAAATCTGATTCATAACAATCAAAATTATTTTAATGAACTGAATTTTTTTTCATAAAGTTTGTTATATCAATTTAATTCTTAGTAGGTATGAAAAGTATGTTTTGCAAGAAAATTTTATTACATTTTATAAGTAAAGTAATGTAACATCAGGAAATAAATCGTAGTCTAACATAATGGTTTCTTCCTATTTTTTTTGCCTCCTCAAAGTCCCTTTGCGGAACCATTTTCTTGGTTTGGACACACAGATTACTGATAATCTTATTCTTATTCTTCAATGTTCTAAAGGCCATTAGTTCGTTAAATTTGTGCTATCGACCGAAACATTTGATAGATCGACGGATCAAGATTAAGATTATAAAATATCTATAGTAACAGCTTGTTACTTTCAGCTTGCTCTTTCAGATCCTTTTTTAAGCACATCTTTTTATTCATGAAATCCAAAGATTCTTTTCTGTTCCAGTTGCTTCACTTGAATTTCCCTTCATTTATTATGTCCATGACTTGGGGAAACAAGCATTTTATCGAAAAACTACTGAATAAATTAACAAGATCATAAATTTTCAATATAAAATATATTTTTTCAAAATTACTTCTAAGACACTCCCATGAAAATGTCTGTTAAATAATATTTGATATCATCCAGAATTTTATCATCAGTATACATGCCTTTTTTAGCAAAAATATAAAAAAATTATCAGCCACTTAATATTTATATAATTTACGATTGCTTCATATTATGATAAAATATATTTCTTTACAACTTGAGTTTTCTTGCCTATGTACCCTACTCTAATGATTTCTGATTAAAATTTCAAAATATCATTTTAATTTTCTTTGAAACATGAATGGTAATACTTCCAAAGGATCAATAATAATACTATCAATACATACGACATCACAATAGAGATGCTCAAAAGATTCCGATGTTAAACTGGCACTGTGCATCTGATGTGCAATGCAAGGTAAAAGTTGACTGAATTGTTGCATTGACAAACTAACTGAAAGAAATGTGATCACTGAAATCGTATTAGAAAATCTCAGAGAAAAGTAAATTAAGAATGAGTTTTGAATAGAATATACTTCGAGTCTATAAATATCACATCAGTACAAGCAATGCTTCAATATTCAATTCTAGAAAATACTTCTAAATGATTCGTAGAGTATATATGGTTGTATTTCAAATGAAACACAATTAACTTAGAATGATTTAATTAACTTGGTGAGCGTTGTGAAAGCAAACTCAGTGAATCATAGCAATTTCGTTACTAAGACATAATTTGATACATTATAATTTGCTGTTAATATTTTATTAATTATGTTAGAAAAATCATCTCAGGGACTAGCTGGTTCACAGGCAATATTGGTTATTATTAACCTCAGATAAATCGTTTTTATGTTCATGATTCAGCTAAATTATCTACATAAAAGCCATGTTATTTTAACTATCATAGTAAAACTACGTTTATCGTGCACATGGACCTATTAATGGAGGCAATATTTAGTTTTGGTATACTATCGCTCTTTTTTAAAGCAATATTAGGACTATTTGGGGACGGAACTTGTAAATTTGAGCCGCTGTCAATGGAGAATAGAATATAACATTATAGCGCTATTAAAGCTATAAACTTTCGTATCATATATCTTCTAAATTAGCTGTATTTTAACTTTATTTTTTAAAATTTGTTCTCGTAAAGTTCAGATATTAAATATCTATTTTTCAGCTTTCAACAATGGAAGAAACTCACGCGATTAAGTATTTGCTGAAACAATGAAAACGGTTTGAATTTTAGGACAACAATGTAATCTAATGTCAGAAATCAGACAAAAAAATTAAAAATGCCACAATTCAGTAAAAAATCGCAATATTAATAAGTTGGTATCATTAAAAACATTTTTAAAATTTTGAGCCAATGCAAAAATATTTTTGTGCAATAATATTATTGGAAGATATAGTGAGAAAACGCCAAAATTTAGCTTAATTTTTATTTAATTAAAATTTTAGAGAAATCACAGGTGCATCATTTAATCATTGGTGAAATAATTAAAATTTTTATGCATTATTAAAATTTTACTTTTATGTTTGAAGCAACAAGTTAGAGAGCATTTAATTTTAATAAATTAATTTATTGGAATAGATTGGTATATCGATTTTAACAGTATAAATGTAATAAAATGCCCTGTAGGTACAATCGATTACTATATCGTTCAGAAGCTTAATACTAAGCAAACTGAGTTATGGAATCACAAGAAATATGGCATATTTTAAAGGTTTTAGGTAATAATCCTGTTTTTTAAGGCAGAAAACAAAAAAATCACGCTTTTACATACTGTTTCAATTTAATTCTACCTAAATTTGCATATTTTTTTAGCAATGAAATTTCCAACCATAAAAAAATTATAATTTCAGCATTTGTTTTCTATTAAAATATGAGAAAAAATATTAAAGAAAGTATCATATCACCCAGAAAACATAATTACTCGTTAGTTCTTTAAATTTAAATTGAAGAAAACTTTTGCCTTCTTTATTTCCTTTTATATTATTTAGTGTATAGAAGGAAAAAAGAAAACCAACTTTGAATTGCGTTATACCAAGCAAGTTGCTCAAGAATCTTCCATAAATCTATAATTTATTACTGACACGGCAGATATTCACGATATGAATAATTCATGTTAGTATTCAAGGAATGCTGATAAAATGAATTGCAAATTTATGGCATGTGTTGAGTGAAAGCTTCGTTTCGTTTTTATCTCTCATTACAAATTTCAATGGGCTCATTTTTCAGCTTTGTTGCGTTCGTTTGAAAAGCGTCATGCATCATTATCTAAACACTTCGTTTTTATTTAACCAAAGCTTATAAATACAAAAATAAAATGATTCTTTTAGTTCAGGGATTAAATTATGATAACGATGTGATAAAATTTTTGTTTAATCTTGTAAAATATAGTGTTAAAAATAATTCCAATTCAGAATTTTTCAAGAGGTAATGAAGCGCATATTTTTATGTTGTAAAATTCATTATTACATGAAATAATATTTGAACTTATAAAGCTTATAAAACTTTATGAATATGACTTAATGTAAGAAAAATGCTGAGAAATGGAAAATAATTCTTTGCATTTAATTACTTCATAATGTTATTATTTACTATTACTTGCCATTTATTGATTATTTAAAATTTGTGAAACATTTTCTAATTCCTTACGAGACTCTGGAATCTTCATTTCTGATATTGTATTGAAATGGTAAAAACGGTATTTCTTAACATTTTAGCAATGAGAGTTCAATTATTGTAACGAATTCAATTTTTTTAGTCAACTGTAATAGACTGTCTGATAATATCAAGGAATTATTATCGTTCTTTTATCATTTATAAAGTGAGTTAATTATTCAAGTGTCTGGTTGTGGCGGTTGTTCTCTGATTCAAGTGTCGGTTTCGTCTTCTGGACGTAATTCAAAATTTAAATACCCTTCTCGAGGTGTGATACTCAAAAAAGGGATCATTAATGTAACATCAAAAGTTGCTCTAAAATAATATACTTTGATATGCTATTGCTTCAATAGAAATAATAAATTTGTCTTTTTGATTTAATTATTTTTTTTAGAAATAAGAGTGTATATTTCACATGAAAAATAAATAGATCTTTCAAAATGATTATCAGCATTGATGTGCATTGTTTTTCTGTGGCAGCATTGATAGAAAATTAATTGATATATCTAACTCAAGACATGATATTTTTTTGAAAACTAAAGTAGTTGCTTTATTTTTATCAGTATACTAGTGAAAAATCTGCACTTTATTAAATGCTTCTTCATTAAATAGTTTGGAATTTAAATGAATAAAAGAGGGAAAAAGAGTATATACATATTATCGTTTCTTCTTTCTAATACTGCTTAGGGCGGTGGTCTGATGGTAAAGTCTCGGCTTCGGAACCGGAGGGTTTCAGGTTCGAGACTTAATTCCACCGAAGAACCGTCGTGTGAGGGGGTCTGTTGCACGTTAAATCTGTCAGGCCAAATGTCCTTCCTCTGGTGTGGCGTGGTGTGGAGAGGGGGGTGCCAGTTCAGATGTCGTCCTCGTCATCTGACCGTGGTTCAAAATTACGAGGTCCGTCCCAAAATAGCCCTCGTGTTGCTTTAAACGGGACGTTAATATAACTAAACTAAACTAAACATTCTAATACTGCTTTCTTATGCGATGAAACATGAACAATGAAGAATCGAGGATTAAAGGAAATAATGAAGCAATCGTGAAAAATATTAATTTGAAAATAGACCCGCACCAATTAAGTCAGTGGTGTAAAGTATCATGTAATAAATATGAAAATACGCAAATTTTTTTGAAGAGTTTTATCTTTGAATTCACGCGCATAATCTTAAGTTGTTCACTTAAAGAGAATAAATTGGGACTTTATATTCTCCATAATGGCATGAAAAGGATTGAATACTTAATTCTTTTCCTTTTATCTTTATTTTCATCATTGGATTAATTTTAAAAATTAATTTTAAATTAATTTTTCTACCACAATTATAATCTACTGTTGTTTCAATGTATAGTAGTAATAAATGTGAACAAATTCCAGAATTGGTTTGCTGCGTTATGTATACTGTATTACGAAGACATTTTAGACGCGCAAAAATTAATGCTTGTTTAAATATCTATCAAAATAAATTGAATTATGTAGAATTACATAAATTACTTCTATAACTCCCATTTTCTTATGTAGTTAAAATTTAAAAAGTATTTGAATCACAGACAGTACATTATCTTTATTACCCCAAGAAAATGGCAATTAAAGTATTAACTACATTTTCAATATTTTTTTAACTTTACTGTTTCAGATTTATGTTAATGGAATTTTGTATTCAATTTTTTTACTTAATTCTCTATTTACAAGATTTCTGAAATTTTGTTGAATAATTGGTTCCCCATGGCAATATAATATTTTAATAACTTCATATTGATAAATTTAATTAAAACTAAATTCCGTATTTATGATGTCTAATAATAAATTTAAGAAATATTAATCCTCAGATTCTAATATATATGTGATCTTTAGTTACGAAGTATACTAAAGACTAAATAAGTTTCAAGAACTTTTCATTCGAGTAGTAGAAAGTAGAAAATAACATATTTTTATCGAAAATCAAGAAATATTAAAATAAATTAAAATACATTGCAAACATAAAGAATTATTTAATATTTATTCAGAATTAAAATATATTATAAATGTTGTAAGGATTCCAATTTATTTATCATACTTATATCAAAATATCTCGCTTTTACAATATTAACATAGATATTTTTCACAAAACATTAATTTAAGTAAAAACTTAAGAATATTAAAAAAAAGATTAAAATTAAAAATTTATTTTTAGAATTGATATGTTACTAACTGAAACCAGAGTATTTAATATTTTTGCAGCATAAAAGATTCATAGATTATTATAAAATCAGAATATTTATTCTTTGAAATATTAATAAAAACCAGTATTTTCAATAATGAAGTTTTAATATTTTTAAAATATGGATGGCTCATTTCTACAGAAGTGTGAGTATGAAGAAATAAAACCAACATGACTGTATTCGATTCACAGACAAGTCTTAGGTGTTTTGATTTTTTTTAATAAGTATTAATTAAAATAGAAATATATATATTTATATATCCTTTTTTTAAATCTCTAGTCAAAACGAAAAATAAAAAAATTTAATCTAATTAATTAAAAAACGTGAAATAGCCAGTAAAAAATCAGAATATTAATGATGTCATTTTTAAGCAGTAATTACGTTTTCCTTTTATATTATTTTTATGATTTTTTTATGAGTTTTAATGATTTTCACTGAAAATAATTACGCAATCAGTGCTTATTTAATATTTTCGACTTTTTTGTTTAAGAATATTACTATGCTATACTGGTTAGAAAATTTAAAATGAATCACTAGAACAAGCAACAAATATTTTTACTTAATAACATTTTCAAAAGATTCTTGGAAATTTAAGCAGAAATTTTAAACATGCAAGAAATGAGTGACAAAAATTAAGAAAAAAAGTTTTTAAAATTAAGTTTATTTGGAGAGTCGAAAATCCTGTATCTATTATTCCTAAACATAGAAGCTTTAGAAAGATTTAAATGAACGTGTGTAAAGCTTACAACAAATGTTGCTTCATCTGAAACTGAAATAGTTATCTCATATAGTTTATTTGAGACATTATAATTTTGTTTGTTTAATATACAAAAAATCATTTAGATTTCGATGCCTATTTAATTTTTCAGAAAAATTAAATATTACCATAATTATCAAGAGATTTCAGTGCAAATTTTATTTTTAAACTGGTGAAGTCGATTTTGTATGTTTTGATCATTAATTCTTTTTCTGAAAAATATGTAGTATGAGTTAAAAAACTGCACTTCCTCTTAAATCAATGTTAATTAGTTTGATTAAATAAAATTTGAGAATTTAAATATATAAATTAATTTAGAGTTTTTTGGTGAGTTATCTCAAATATTTCATATCATAACTGAAAACAACTCCGCATTCAAATCTAACGGGAGACACAAACTATTAAACGAAGAAAAATACCTTTCAATTTTATATAGATCTGTATAAAATACGTCTGAAAATTAACTTGCTCTAGGTAAAAGCATTTTCTGAAATATGCTGTTCAATAATGCATATGCTACATTCGCTATCTCATGTTTTCATTTCTTTTCAAGAGAAGTAAATGTCTTTAATCCTATGGAACCCCTCCCCCTCCATTAGGCATTACCAGAATAGATAAAGACCTCGGATCTATTACTGACATTCAAAAAATCCTTTTATTCACATTACGGATAAAAAAATAAGCTAGTAGATGTAGTTGTAGCTTTCTTTCACACATTTGCAATGTAAGAATTTTTTTTTCGCCTAGAGCAAACGAAAACACTTGATGTTCGTTTTAGTTGTTTTCAGAATATTTTTATCTTCTGAATTTTTATGCATGAGTTATGAAAGGATCTGGAATTAGTTTAGGCACATTGCCGTTAATGTTAAAAACATCATGAACGTGTACACCTTGAAGTATGGGCTTTAATAGTACCACAGAGAATATAGATTTGAAATGTATTTTGAATTAATTCACTCGGTGCTTTTCAAATCTCAGCATATATATATATATATAAGTGAATGATACTTGTAATACAGTTTTTTTCAAGTATTAATTATTTAATTAAATTTGTCCAGAAATTTCTATTTGGTTGCCAAAATTACCAAATACGTCGCCAAGTCGTCAAATGGTTTCCAAGCTTTAATATTACTGACGCGACACCCAATCATAACTAATATAAGAAAATAAGTAGGAATTTAATTAAAATTTTTTATATATTACTTGTTAATTGTACATTTACTAAACTATTGGTGTTGACAAAAAGTAAATAAAGGAGGATTTAATTTCAAATGAGCAACTACCTTTAGTTTTCTCATTGTAAAAAAACGTTTAAAATGTTGACTAAATTATTTCAACACACACACACACACACACACGCACACGCACACACACACACACACACACACGCACACACACACACACACACACACACACACACACACACACACACACAC
>JAPMOQ010035568.1:79923-96666 GCA_026543055.1 Argiope trifasciata | reverse complement strand
ACACACACACACACACACACACACACACACACACACACACACACACGAAAATACAAAATACAGTTTTCTGTTACATAATAATGCAACAGAAAACGGAAAAAGTTGGGTGTAAAATGAAAGGAAAGAAAGAAATTGCCTGAAACAAATCAAAAACTCGGAAAAAAGATAAAAAAAAAACACATAAGAAATCTATCATAGCATATGCAGCGAAATCAATATATTTTCATTAAATTGTTCGATTTTATTTTCTGAAAATACAATAATTTCTTTAGAAGACCAGTTAATTTCATCTCCTGAAGAATGATTAATGCGTTGATCTCACTGTTTCAGATTTAATTTCCATTTTTATTGCTATTTTATGATATATATATATTATGATTATTTTCTAAGCACATAAACTCAAATTTCTGTGCTGAGTTTCAACAGTTCTAGTTTTCAAGGATATAATATATCACGCAAGATTCCCAAAAGACTGATATTATAACTGGTTTGATTAATGATGCATTTATTAACCTATAATGAAACTTGGAAAAAAAATCAAATAATAGTTGACGGCAGTGAGGTAAAAACTTGGTCAAAATTAACACCTTCGTCGCTCATACAAAGTTGCATTCTTTCAACAATATTTGGGCAATCCATTATATCATTTGTGATATCAAAATAGGCTTCTTAAATTTTTCGGCAAAGAGCTGACATAGAAGAACGTAACAACTCTATAAACAATTGTCATCAACCATCTAGTCTGACAATATAGGACATAATTCAAAAGGTCATCGTAAACTAATCTACTTATCATAGAATTCATCATCTAACCATCATTTTATTATGTCTAATCAATGCTTGGCATATGGAGAGGAGGGACACCATCTAGTTGCGAATACATCATCTGCAAAAGTACTTCGAAGGCTAGAGTTAAGATACAAATCATTCTATATTTTTAATCATTTAGAACTGCCTGAATACATCTGTCACTATTCTGCATACTATCTTATAAAATAAGATCAAACAAAAAGTTTCTAAAAATGTAGCATCGCATATTAGTAGAAAATCACTACTAATAAATAAAACATTTCACATGAAGAATATGATTTTCATTTGAAATGTGATTGTTTTTAATTCCAAATCAATTAAAGTGACATTCTTCTGTCCAAATTACATCCCTGAGGATAAAGAGATTTCCTTCTATCTGATGTAGAATCAATTGTAAAACTTTAGATACTGATCGAATTTGATTATAGCTATTCATAAAAATTGCGAAATTTATATAAATGCCAGTAACTGATTATGGAATAACTGATAACTGATAACTGATCGGCTCTGTAGATTATGGAATGATAAATTTTGAATTGGCTGTTCGTACTCTTGAAAGAGAGTAACTTGAAAATTAAATAAACTAAAAGGTAAGTTTCTGTATCACTTTTATAATATCTCACCTCCTTGGTGGCGTGAGATTATTGCAATTTGCATTCCCTAAACTATTCTGTAAATATATTTTCTCGAAAGATGCTAGAAAACCGGAACGCAACTTTAGTATTCTTCTGAAACCAGGCCAAAAGTTCAATCATATATAATATGTATCATAATAATTTCAAAACGTACCTTATGACAATTACGTTATTTTTCTGGAAACATTTTTTGAAAGTAAACCGTATCAACCTAATTGTGAACAAATGATTTATTGTTCTTTATTGGTATTTTAATTCTCTGAGATATTTTAGATGTTCGTTTTCTGAAATTTCAATGTAATGTATGTTTATAATAATAATATTAAAATAATGAATACAATAATTATTTCTCTCTAAGTTTGTAATAAGATCCTCTTTGTCTATAAGCGTCTAACTTCGATTATAATATTATAATGGAATTTGTTAATAAGTAAATAAAAGTAATACAACTTTTCTTGATTGATTAATGCAAGTTTTTAATAACTGAATTTGCAAATATCAAAATTAGCGAATGAATAACTATTGCCAAAGTGAGTAATATTAACCCTTTCAGGGGCGGTGACATACTCCATATGTCACCTTTTTACAATTTTTTTAAAACTAGAAAATCGCGTTGAAATAACTACATAAAATTTCCTAACGTTTTTTAAGTCTTTATCTTGCCAATAGACGGCAGCACGAGTCTTAGAAAGTATTCTGTTTCCACACAAAAAATTCAAGATGGAAGCATGTTTTCATATGATGTAATTTGTCTTCATTTTATTCCGATAAACTTTATTTTCGAATTCAAAAAGCTCATTTTTTTGCGTCATTCATGTTAAAAAGCGTCATGAATCCCTAAAACTGCTTTCATTTCATAAAAATACCTTCTAATTACGAGTTGCATATTTGTGAATTCGCTCCAAAACATGTTCTAGATGCGCGGTGACATACCAGTATGTCACCTACCCCCCAGCCCCCGAAGGACCTTAATTTTTTTTAACTGTAAATTACATGTCAGTAATAGGATATAATCAGATTTAAATAATTGTTTCGAAAAAAAAATCATTTTTGGCATTGTGCCCCTGAAAGGGTTAAAGCTTTCTATTATTCTAAATGTATACTTAATACAGTGTGAAGAATTCAATAAAAGTATTATTTCCTAGTTAAAGAGATAAGTCAGCATATTCTGTACATTTCATTCAATTCGAGGCTAGGATATTAAGGACATCTGTGCCACAACAGAAAAAAAATTTTAATAACGGTCACAAAGTATGCGATTCTGAATCACTTTCAGATCGAGTCCAAGCAATCTTTCACTCAATTATTAAGTATCACAATACTAAGAAAGGGAGAAGTATAGGAAAACACGGACATAATAAATCATATTTCATTAAATGCCTACAGGAGGAGGAAAAGGGTGACCATTCCAGTTAAATCATTTTTAAAGAAAGGACATGAAAGATTAAAAGTTGTTTATGAAGTAAAATTTTATAGACCAAAAGAAGATTATGGAAGAGATTTTACCAGCAAAGTTTAACTAAATGTATTTTGATTTTAGATTCAATTCTAATAAAATTTTAATCGATTTCAATGGATCAAAATTCTAATGGTAGTATGTAAGAGTACAAATTCGAATTAACTTTCTCCACTATGAAATACTATTATAAAGCATTCTTATGCACTGTGGTGTACTAGCAACAAGGTGTATGCTAAAAAGTGTTTTATCTAGACCTTTCCCACTCACATAAAGTCATTAAAGAACTTATATTTGAGTTTATAAACGCTAAATGAAAAAATCCTTAATTTTTTTATTGAATTTGGAAATAGTCTTTTATATTGTTTCTAGTACATTTACTACTTGTACAAACAAGAAAGAATGTTATTGAATTATTTGATGAGAATTTTTTTTTCTGTATATGAATTTGAATGATACTGTTACTTTGTTGGTTTTGTTTGTAAAATGGGTAAAGTGTTCTTAAATGCGTTTACTATATAAGCTAAAAATAAATAAAAGACACGCATTTATATATTGTTAGCATATAGCTAAAAGTATCCAAGTAAAAAATGGCCTTCTTAATGAGTTTGCGCTAATTTAAAATCATAGTTTCTGAGACAGAAAAACGCCATCACATCAATTTATCGTCAGTATATAATATATGCAGAGCAGATATTGCTAAGCCTAAATTTTCTTTAACAGAAATAGAATTTTAAAGCAATTTAAAAATATTAGCTCAGTTTTCTTTTAACTCATATATTATTAGCTGTATACTCATAATAAGAATCCTGTGAATACGAATGAGCTGTATAATCATAATGACTTTTTGACTTCATAGTGAGCATTTTTTAGGGAAATAAAATGCTTGCAACATTTTTACAGTAGTGGTTTAAATTCTGTAAATATAACATCGTTTTTGAAATAACAGAAACAAAACTAATGTATTTTTTCTCTAAGAAATGTAAGAAATGTATTTTCTCTCAGTGTCATTTTAGAACAAATCATTGAAACCACATAGAAAACTAAAAAGATGATAATTATTTACTTTTTAATTGTTTTTAATAAACGATTTATATGATATATTACAAATTAAAATTCATAATTTCGAAAAGTAAATACTTTATAATACTGCTTTCCTATATTATTTAAATATTAATCTAATCAATATGAGGAATTTATTTTACAAAAGAAAGCGTGAATGTATTTCCTAAGATAGAAATAAAAGTTTAAAAATTATAAGAGAGAAAGGATATCTCTACAAAATTATAATCATACATTTATTAATTCCCAAAACAGATTTGCATTAAAATCTGGGAGAGAAATTAAATTAACTTGAATAACTACTGAAAACATTTTTTTTATTTAAATTCAAAAATAGTCACCTATATAATCAATGAATATTACATATTTCAACATCAAACTGCATCTGGAAACATCAATGCATATGCACTCGATAATAACAACAATATAATTTTGAAATAAGCTGCTAGTTATTTATTAGGAGCGTACAAATTTGAAGCAATTTAATTTCTCAATCTATTATTTTATATTATCTCCACCTTATTTCCCTTTGTTCTGCCATCAGATTTCGTATTATTCACTTTTATTTCTTAATCTTTGATTTAATATGGCGATATCACTTGGACATGAAAGAATATTTCAGTGGAATTTAAAACGATTTTGCCCTTAGATGGAAAACATTTAAATCAGATTATACCTGGAAGTATGCATTGAAGAAGTGCAACTTCAGAAAAATTTCTTAAAACAAAAGCATATAACTATTTAGAGAATAACACAAGCCAAAAAATATTTCTTAAAAATTATTTTTTATTTATTTTGATTACACTTTCAGCGCTGATTCTAAAAATTAAATCTTTTCCTTTCAGTCAAATATGGTCTTATTTTTTTATTTTCCTTATTTCGCTCTACGATTTATTTTTTTAAATCTAATTAAAAAGATCTTTATTTTGTTACATAATAAATATATGCCTTGCATTTATAATCTAATCCTAGATTTATTATGAATCACCTGAAAAAGGGTGAATGAAAAATTTTTAAATCCTTATAATAGCATTTTTTCTTTTTCTTTAATTTCTTTATTTAATTTTTCCTCTTTTTAATTCGACTGGGAAATTTTCCTTTCGACGTCCAATAATATTATCTATCATGCTGATATTTCACCTTCCTCGATGTTATCTTTTGATTTGCTTTGTGTATTAGTGCTTCTTTGCCTTTCGCTGACCATGTCTAAATTTTAAGGGAATTTGTCTTGGTATAAATGGAGAAAATAAACTGTTGATCACACATTATTTAATAATATTTTGAAGTTTACGAATATATCTTCTTTGCATTAAAGTGAGCTTCTTTGGATTCTAAGAAAGTTAATAACTCCTAGTTTGGAAGATTTCCAGTTTTTTTTCCATTATTTATTTTCATATTGAGCTAAAAGTTTTCGCTCTTCATCGGTTTTGTAGTTCCATATCCTCTTCCGTTAGCATTGATATAAATAAACCCAGGATCTATTAAAATATATTAAAACACTTTTGTCTTTTTGGAAAAGCCTTAATTAATTGTTTTATGAGACCTAAATTTATACGAGTGAGTGGAATTAAAATTTTTTCTGAATTAATCTATCTTTTTTATTTTTAGAACTTAGTTTTCAGTATCTTTTTTTTAAAAAAAGATGTTTTTTATCATGACTGTCTTATTTACACACACATGCAAAAATACTGTATCTTCCGATAACTTCTTGATAGAAACAGCATAGACACCACCTTCAAATTTTGGAGAGGATAAGGGAGTAGACACACTCAGCAACAGGTTGGATCCAGTTTTCATTCATTTTTTTCTGCTTTTACTGCTGTGCTTTAGAAAAAGTTTATCTCTTCAGAAGTTTATTTTAAATAAATAATAATTTGTTTTTCTTAAAGATAATTAAAAATTTGTAAATATGATAGTTACGTTCATACATAAATTACTACGTTGCTCTTAAATGCATAAAATTCGTGCATATTAAATATGCTATCACTTTTTAATTAAAAATTTAATTTTTAATTCATTCTAACCCCTTCATTAGCATTAAAAATCTGTAAAAAATAATTATTTAGACAATTTTTTCATAGCAATTCTGTGTAATTGTTCTTCATAAATTCGGTATGGTAGATAAATAAATAGGATTTGGTTTGTTTTATAGGAAACAATAATCAAAATATTTGTACAGGAATCAGTCTTCCTGAGTAATTGTACCTATACAATACAAAGCCAGTGCATATATTCCAAATAGCATAACCATCTCGAATTTCAATGATTAGTTTAGGAAAAAAGTCTTGGAAAACATTATTTTTTATGAACTTATATGATGATTTTTTATTTAAGTGAGGATATAAATAAAAACCTTATTTCAGTTAGTAAAATTTGTTGTTATTATAAAAAAGTATAAAATTTCTTTCAAGATATTTCACACTTTGTATGCATTGTCAGATATTATAATCAATTCATTCCTTTGTTAAATTATAAATTGAAAAAGAATAATTTTCCTGAAAATTAAGAAAAAAATGTTAAATGAAAATAAAACTGATTAAGTTTTAATGGAATTTTACAAAAAATGTTTTTGTACCACTTTTTATGGTTACAATAAGGTTTTTCATTTCTTATAACAATAACATCAAAAGTAACGTCAAAATAAAACATCTGGAAAAGCTTTAGCTACCTGATTACTATGCAAATGCTAGTTAAATGCAAAAAAAAGACGAAGCTAAAAAATAAAAGTTTAAAATTTCTCAGTTAATTTGAAAGCTTAAATGGAGTTAATTTTGAAATATTTATCCACATAATTAAACAAAAGTCAGTAAATAGTATATTTTTTCTCTTGCAAATTTTAATGTCTAATACATTATATACTTATAATAAACCATGTGTAAATATGAAACGACGATTAATAAAGTTTTTAACTATTACATACACGGAACATGAAGCTAAAGGTTACAGTATTTTTTATATAATGTTCAAGAAAGAACTTTAAATGTTTTTATATTTTAATTTTAGCAAAACTTGCATTTACACTTTAAAATAAGGAGAAACAAAATTATTTGCAGATGCATTTCAAAAAGAGAAAAAAGATTGCATCAAAGAATATCGAATGCGAAAAGAATAAATAATCTAATTAATAAATTTATCCCTTTTTCTTAATAGCATCAAACAATATTATGCTTACATTGCAATAGTTTTTTTATTTGAGTTCTTTTAAAATTGTAGAAATTACTTGAAATGCATGTTTTTTATAATTTATTTTATGATATGCTTAACGAAGCAGGTAATTTTTGATATATATATTTTTTCTCATGTCATTGTAGTTTTGAAGTTATAATTAAACGTGAATTTTTTTTTATCAACAAAGTGATATGATATTTAAAATATTGCTAATTTATTCGTTTTTTAATTTTTATTTTTTAAATATTAACAATAATTGCTTCATATGAAAATATTCGCGTATGTAGTTGAATTTATTCAAAACATCAACCTTATTTTAAACAGAGAGAAATTTCTTGTCTTTTATATGAAATGACATTGACTCACGATCTTTCGAAACATATTATGTTTACTTAATAAGATAAGTATATTTTTCAAGTCTTTTATTATGTAACTGCAAAGGGAACTTCCACAGTTTTTTTAATATGAGAAAGGAAACAAAAGGAAATATTGTACTGATAAATAAATTATTCAATGTAAATAAAAATGACAGTTGTTCTTTAAACATGATTTGCTTAGAATTATTCTTTGAGTTATTTAATTTGAAAATCAATAGCGGTTTTTCTACCTTTTAGAGTAAAAAAATGTGAAACTATTATTAAAATAATATACTAATCATTAAAGTAATTAATATTCACTAATGCTTTCTGAAATGCATACTTTGATGGCAAAAATGTTCCAAACATCTTCTTCTCTAAAAAATAAGGCATTAATTTTTAAAGGACTACTATTAATTGAATTCCATATTGAAGCTCCGAGATTAAATGATGAATCTTATCAAATTGCCTCTATTTGTATAAATATGCTTATTATACGTTTTACGCAATGTTTCCGTGGCAAGGGCTTTGAATAGTAGTACATTCAAAACTCAGAATGAAATAACTTATTTCAACGAATTCGAAAGAAATAGTGCTATTTAGAAATGTTTTCTAGTTTATTTCAAATTTCTTACTCGTTAACTGTTATTTAAGGATTAAGGAAATGAATTAAATGTTCAAATAAATTATGACCTAAGAAATGCATAAATTTATAAATGACTTCATGTTTTAATATAATTGATGGCATTACGAAGATTTTACAAGAAAGAAACATGCATTAAATGTTTCGTAATAATTACGTAAAATGCAGCTTTTTAATTGTTTCCAATCGCAAGCAGATGAATTCGAACTAAATTTTTTTGACAAAAATCGTTTTATTTATAGTAAATAGAAAATTTAAATAACTAACACTCCATTTTTTAGAAACAACGAAAAACAGGCTTTTTGAATATTTACTATCATAACTGCAGAGTTTTGAAATATAAATGAATTAATAGATATAAAAACGAGCTTTATTAATGAAAGGATATTTATTATATATTTTTAATTATTTAAATATTTTAAGAATTTATTTTCTCAAGATTTTAATAAAAATAGAACAAAGCGTAATGAGGCAGTTGAAAGATAAGTTAATTCGTTATATAAGATAGGAGAGTTGTCTAGCTCAAATATAAGAAGTGTTGCTGAAAAATTATTAACTATAGAGCATAACCTAATTTATAATTTGTTCCGAATTTGAACATTAGAAATTCATAAATTAGTTGATAGTTTAAAATTAAGAGAAAACTTTATACATAATAAATAAACGATCAACTCATTTTATTTCGCCAGCTATTTGTTTTCTGAACAATATGCAAGTATCCAAACTTGAATTAAATTAAATAATTTTTTTTATTAAAAATATATGTAATGTTTTATAATTAAAGCGTATTTCTATTTTAAAATTGAAAAAATACAGGATTGGGATATTAAAAAAATTCAATAAACCAGTTAAAAATATTTTTATAGTTAATTACATTAAAATCCATTCGGGGTTAAAAATACACATTGTACTTAATTACATATGTATTTGCTACTTCAATACTGTGCTGCATTTCGCTAATAAACTCATAAGCTTTAACAAGTTCAATATATTAGTTCAGATATCAAAAAATATATTTTGCAGAATTAAATGGAGCGTTTGACTACTAAGCTATTTGGTAGAGATGCATTATCCGGCAGTTCTCGGATGGTCCGTTCAAAATCTCATTTCTAACCAGATTGCCTGAGGGACTTTTCAACACGCTTATTTAATTCACACCTGACTAGAAAATCCGGCACCTAAGCTGTTAGCACGTCATAGCGCCACATAACAGGCAGCTGAAACTGCTGACTTGCATAAAGCTATGTTCTTCACGGATTGGTTTAATACGTCAGATAAGCTTTACGAATGGACTGAAATACACTTACTGATTAAGAATATGTAATCATTTCGCATGAATATAGATTCGACGTATTTAGTAGCGAATAAGGAGTATATTAATTCGCTATACTAAATGTAATCATTTTAGAGCTTTCAAAAGGGATTTTCGCACTTCACGTTTTATTTAGTTTAAGCAATATGTGAAAATTACAGTGCAAGTGATTAAAATGATATGCAATAGGATTTTTTGGTTTTTGTAAGTCGTCTTCAAAGAATCATATTGTGCTTCAGATAAAAGTGAAAAAATCAAATATTCTTCACCTAGTTGTTTTTACCCCACCTACTATATTGCTAATATATCTTGAGTTATACGAACTTATTTATTCTATGAAAAATCGTTTTTGTATATATGCTTTCTTACGATCGAACACTTAATATTATATAGTAAAAGATATAGACAGTTTGATTTCAGTTTCCTTTTTAAAAGAATATAATCTCAAATTTCGACTGTATTTCATATCAAACATGTATATTAAGCTATAAGTAATTTGGTTTACACTCCATTGTAAAAGTATGTGGTCACTATTTTTGACTTCATTTCATATCAACTGTATATATTAAGATAATACGCATTTTGTCTTGTCGAAAGAGGAATATTCACCATTTAGTAATGAGGAAATCAGATGTCTTCTCAGGTGTCGTTCTCGTCGGTAAAGTAGTGGGCTCTTATCCTTGTGTAATAATAATTTTTTAGACTTACAATAGAATCTAACTATCTTGTCTATATTTATTTGAATCTAACATACATATCAATACTGTATAATCAACTCAATGCTAAAAACTGTTTTTAAAACATTAACAATTCATAAGTTTTACTCATTGGGAATAACTTCGAATTATATTTAAAAAGTTTGTTGCGGTTTTTGAAGTTAGATTACTTTAAGACCTTTACTTTAGGTACGTGAAGCTGTTTTAAAACAATGTCAAAAATGTGAAGTGGTGAATTTCTGTAACGTTTAATAACGTGACTTCTTTGAATGCATCTAATTAACCTATTCTTTTCATCGAGTATTAGTGAGCTTGATGTAATATATTCTGTTAAAAATAGTTTCACTCGTTGAAATTACTTAATAAAAATAATTTTCTAAATTGCCACGAGTTATCTAATAGGTTAATTATCCACCATCTAATTAACCTATTCTTTTCATCGAGTATTAGTGAACTTGATGTAATATATTCTGTTAAAAATAGTTTCACTCGTTGAAATTACTTAATAAAAATAATTTTCTAAATTGCCACGAGTTAGGATTTTCTTACTGACTGTTCCATTATAAAGTACATAAGCCATTTTTGGCTTAACAAAAGAATATATTTTCCTTTTCGATATTTTTTACTAATCAGAACTATGAGAAATTTTATTTATATTTAGATAATTAGTTATCTATACAATTCAAAAAATTAATAAATGGTAAAGAAAGGTGAAGGATAGTTAAAAAAAATTATTGATAAAGGCAATAATTAAGTATAAAACTGCTGCGCATATTACTATTATAGATTAACTAACCTTAGTTTTGTGTTAAATATTTTATGACTACCTCTTTAAATTAATAATATAACATTAAATGTAGTGAACAAGAACGTTTAACTTAAAAAAGAAGTTTAAACTTAATATATAAATATATTGAAGTTGAAAATAATGATATATTTGTTACCTCGAAATATTTTGAAAAATGAAATTAAAACTTAAGTAATGCATTCGAAAATCTTCAATGAACATTTCATACTGTTATCATCTCATGCTACTTCTTTTCAATTTCTTGAAAAGATTTCTTTTAGTACCTACTCATCTGCATTCATTCATTTAAATAAGTACGCTTTTTTTAATATTCATTCTAAATGAAAAAATATGTGACATTCAAGAAATCTAATAATTGCGATAATTTTTTCAGTAAACTGAAGAAATCAATTCGTAAAGAAAAATAAAATTTATCGGAGTATACAATGACTCAAATTAATGTAAGTTTTATTTCATTTCTTCCAAATTTGAAAGTGCTTTAAGTTATTGGTGAGCCTTATTCGATGTGCTAATTAGTACTTTTTTTTAATGGAAAAGAAATGTCAGCAATTTTAATTACAAGAATAATTTATGAAATTTCTTCTTTCGATACAAAATAATTTATATAGCGCAATGAACTTTAACAAATTATTCACTGGAAAAAATAAACTTGATGAGAAATAATCGAAATAAATGCAACTTATTTTTATTCCTACAAACATGAAACTATTTCAAATGATTAATTCTTAACTTATGGCTTATAAGAATTGCACTGAATGATTTATTTTTGATGAATTACTTTCATATGATAATGAATAATGCATGGATCAAAATTTTTACTAGCAAATTGAACTTGTGGAATTTCCCTTTTGTATGCAAATTTATTAATTTTTGACTTTTTGACGTTTTGTTGCGCAAGCTATAGGTGTATCTTGAGTAGAAATTAAAAAATAAAAATGAAATGAAACATTTCACATAAGTGCGGTAATTTTTCTGCGTGCAAAAACTAATGAAATTTCCTTTTCATATAATTTTTCAAATGCAAAAATAACTCTCTCTGTTTTCTCTTGTTGTATTCAATAAGTTCAAATGTTCGCAAACCCATTTTATGTAAGAAAATGTTGAAAAAAAATCTAAGATATCGATAATTCTCAAAACAGTTGCAGTAAATAATAATATCTTATTACACAGTTTTATTGAAGAAAGATTTATTTATTAAAGAGTTTTATACGTATGAAATATGAACAAATGCATTAATTCCTTTTCAGGATATCTTTTAAAGAAATATCGATACTTTATTTTATTCAGACTTTATTTATTCAAGCTACTTTTAAAGATGATTAAAAAATTTTAAAACCCAAAAAGGAAATTCTAATGCATCTATTAATATTAATGATGCGTTGATGATCTTTCATTGATTTTATAATTAGTGCTATCATATAGAAAAAAATTATTTTCAAATACGAATGGATTTATTCAATTCGGAGTTAATGCTTAGTTACGAAGTCATGAGAAAAGAAATGACTCTAAAAACTATCCATTGGAGGAATTAGAGAAGAATTTATAACAAAACAAAATTATCGGTGATTTTTTAAAAATATAAAACTTAATGGATGAAAACTATTTAAAGAAATAGAGCTTTATGTACAAACGAAATTAATAAGTTGTACTGACTAATATTGTTAAAAAATTTTGTTCGGTGATAATATATATCATAATTACTTTGAAATAATCAGGAAATGCTACGAAACCGATTCATTTAAGGAAGGTATTAAAATGGTAAATTCTCAATGATGATGCATGATTAATAGAACGATGAAAATGTATCGAAATTTATAAGAAATGTAGCATAACGTCTTCATAACTTGTTGAAGAACTTTTTTTAATTATCAATCTTCTCTTGAATGCGTTTTATAATTAGTCAATGTGTTAGGAAATTATGATGTAGTTCAAAGTTTCGTTCTATTAGGGAAAATATTATCTATAATCTTAATGAAATCGAAATATAAAAGAAAATCTGATCTTTCAATGAACTGATAAGTAATGAAGAATGATATTCCTAAAATCTATTGGAGAATTTATTTCAACTATTATTTCTCTCTTGAACCAAATTGTATAGTTAGTCTAAATATTAGTAAATTGCGATGCAATTCAAAGTTACATTAAATGCATAAAATATTAATAATAAACCGATCAAAATAGAAAGCCATACACAAATCTTACTCAGAATTTTTTTAAAAATTATGTCATTTTCGGAATATTAATTTATAATAATTCACAATTAATAAAAGTTATTTCTAATTGAATTTTTTTTGAAAATTAGAGCTAGTAATTTTTGAGCACAAATTTGTAAAAAGGATTTCGGGTCCTTTAATTTGAAATTCATTAACTTAATTCTCAAAAGTATAAAATTTAAAAATAAATCTTGAAATTTCAATAAGGGTTTAAAATAAGATTCCAAAACAGATAGCAAAAATGTTATTACATCCTCGATTATTATATATTACTGAAAAATTCCTATTAAGTTCGAATATCATATAAAAATTTTGAAAAAAAATTTATAAAAAAATTTTGAAAATGCATTGATATTTATAAAGAACGATCCACATCTATTATTCTTTTTTCATTTCAGTAGCCCAGCATAAAATTTCTTTAATAATTATTCGTTCTCACACAATTCTTGAATTTATTTACGTTTTGCAGGAAAACAAATATTAAACTGAGAATCTGCACATAATTTTTATAATCGGAGGTTTTTATGCATGCCTTCTTTCCTATTAACAAAATTTGTTACAAAACTTATTTTTGTTTAATTTGTTTTAATTGTAAGCTATTTTTTGCATTTCGTGGCTGTATTCAGTAAATCAAAAGTTGTAGTCTTCGGTATTCTAAATATATCTCAGGATAAAAAAATTAAAAAAAAAGGCAATTGAAAAATTAATTTAGGAATCATAAACTATATTTATATACAATCATAAAATCCACCAAATCAATACATTTTTACATGAATTTATGATAAATTGATAAATTTTTTTACAACTGAGTTAAAAAAACCGGTATAAGTCTAGAAATAATTCTAATTATTTATGAAATAACATCTTTGTCAATAAAAAATGCCAAAACAATTAATTTGCTTTCTACCAATAGTTTTTAAAAGCAATTTCTGATGAATAGTTTGTATATTGTGATTGGAATTAAAATATTAATAGCAATTTGCTAAAATATTTCAATCAATTTTACGTTGTGTGATAAGTTTAATTTTATTCACGGCATACGAAAAAAAATATTTCAACTTTCAATTTTTAATCTCCAGCAGGATTATTCTTAAATGCAATGAAAACTAAATAAGAATTCGGACTTATATAATTATGTATAAAATATTTAATTTCTTTTTTTACTTAACTCTTCTCTATGATTCCAGTATGTTGATATAAAAATATTTTAAAATAACTTGTGTTAAATAAAAAGCAAAAGGGAAATTAACTAACGCAACAACGAAAATTGTCTTTTTTTAATACCAATTATCTTCGGCTCCTCAATTATTTAGCATATTTTTAATACATTTTATTTTAAAAGTATTTGTGAATTTTTGTTATCACGTTAAATATCATCAAAATTATCAACTAATAATGAAATTTAATTTTATTGCCTATCTTTTTATAGTACGAATTATCTTCCGCATCACAATTTATCACGCTTATAGAATGTTTCATTTTAAAGTATTTGTACATTCTTATTATCGTGTTAAATAACATTAAAATTGTCAACTATCAATGACATACAATTTTTTGCAATTAATAATTTCTGAGTTCGAAAAAAAATAATTCCAAAATCAAGCACAAAACAAACCTTAAAATGAAACCAAAGGAACTGCAAAATATATTTCTAATCTCGATAATATCACGAGGTTGAGCGCTCTTTTTAAATCTTTCGAATTTATAGTTCCTACTTCGGTGCAAATATATTTACACCTGCAAAAAACCCATTCTACCCTTTGCAATTCCGAAACAGAAAAGTAAATTTTCTGTTCCGGAGTTGGATGTGAAAGAAATATAGTGAAATGTACATCACATCAAACAGCGCTCTAAGAAAAAAAAGTACAAACTTAAAACTAATTCTTTTCCTTACCTTCGAAACCTTAATTCAGGAGTTCCATGGAAGAGGAAATGTTCCGGAAAACGTCAACGAGCAAACTCGGTGAATTGAGCGTCAAACGGAAAGTATAAACTTTTTTCCTTAGAAGAGGGGGTATAGGAAAAGTAAAAATTGCCCAGTGAGCCCCATGCGTTCCGAAGCGCCGGGTGATCAAGTTTACTGTGAAGCTCTCTCTGGCTTCACTCTTCTAGCAAGTTTGTAACACTGATACCCTGTAGACGTTCCGGGCTGTCACGTGTGAGTCTCTCGTCCAATCAGAAGCCAGCGGGATTTATTTTTTTACTTATTTCTAAGGGATTTGGTCAGGTTTGTTTAAATTATTTTTGCACTCCTTGGAAAATTGTGGTTTTCACAGCAAAATGATAAAAAAAAAAATTAATGAGTATTATTATTTTTTAATTTTTTAAATTCAAAATTTCTAGGTGCTTACAATATAAAATAAGAAGTTTTATGAGAAAGTTGTCTAGATAGTCTATTTTTTTCATACTTTTTGCTAAAGAATTTCTTAATAAGAAATTTAATTGGATGATATTCATAATGGTTTTTTGAGATATAAATCATAAAACTGTTGATTAAAATTAAAGAAGGGGTTAAATAACTAAAAATAAAAAGCATAATGAATTTACTTCCTAGCAGTTGAAAGAAACTGAATTGAAATTCTATAAATACTTCCGGTCACTTTCTTAAAAAAAATACGAATCAGATGGAAAATTATTAATAATAAAGTTTTATCACGTAATTTCAAAATATTTTTTTGATTACTGTCCAAAATTTTTGCAATATGGATATTAATCCATATATCCTATCAATCATGATAATATTAATATAACATATTATATTATAATTTTCTTTTAATTCATGGGAAATGATGTAAAAAATTGAGGCATTTGATGTAATTCATTACGAAAAATCTGATTTAAATAAAAATTTTGAATTTTAATTTCACTGAAAAGCGACGGAATAAAATTTCAGTTTGAACATATCAAATTATTTCGCTAAAATAAAAAAAAATTCTATTTCTTTCGGCTTTAACTGTACTTTTTCTTTGTGATTGAAACTATATCCCATGATATATGCAATGTTCATTTACAAAATACATGCTTCATATAAATAAATTTTGATCATACTTCCGGTTCACTGATTTCAAATCTCTCTCTCTCTCTATATATATACATATATAACTAAATTTTCTTAATTTTGAAGTTAATAATAATTTTTCTATGTTTGAAATAATGAAAATAAAAACAGTGGCACTTCAATCCCATGTAGGTTTACGCAAATAGTCATCTATAATATGTCATTATTTGTGTTATTTAAAAATAAAAAGATATTTGAAGAAATGCCGATATCGATAAAATAAAAATTACGTTGTTCTTATATAAGTAGAGATATTGTATAATACGAAATAATGAAATATTTCGGTTTAGATAATTTATTATTAACACAGCGTATGTGGATAAACTTCATTAAAAAGTGTTAAAAATTCACAGTGGTACATTTTTGTAAACTGCGTCCTTTATAGTTGTATCGGATTTTTGACTGGAGGATCACCAGTTTAGTCAAAAATTCTCCTTGCTCACGATCCTTGTTCATATTAGCCGAGAACATATTTCCTCTTTCTAATGTGGTTTGGAAGTTAAGAA
>JAPMOQ010035568.1:48971-79913 GCA_026543055.1 Argiope trifasciata | reverse complement strand
CGTCATTATCAGCTCAGCAAATTAAATACATATTAAAAATATGTATTCAAGATATTAGCAGAAATTTCACCTTAATGTTAATTGGAATATAAATATTTTGTTTAATATTTCACACGCACACACATGTTCCACTTTCTTCTTTTCACTATTTATTAATTTATTATTAGTATAATTTATATATATATATATATATATATATATAATCATAAAATTATTAAAACACATTTCTTGAACAACAAAATTAAAACGAAACCAAATAGGTCGAAATCGAAAATCGGGCCACGAGGTGTCAATACTTTTGACCATTGTCCATCGATGCCTCACAGAAAAAATCCCTTATTAGGAATCCTTGCTTGAAAGTGGTTCCTGACGAAGTTTTCAGGCCGGATTCCTTTTCTATTGACTATTTTTTTTCTATTGATTATTTTGATTCGGTTGTCTTATTTTGTTAATTAATTTAATATATATATATAGGTAAGAGAAAGAGTGATAAATAAGTGAAACTAATTCAAACTAACAACATTTAGTTTGTAATGTAAAAGTAATTTACACGAGATAGAAATTCTGAAGCATCGATTTATATACTTACACAAATTGTGTAATGCGGAATGTTCTTAAATCCAATACCATCAGTATTAATCAAAGATGGGAAAAACATGAAAACACGTTTATAATTGTTTGATGCCCTTTATTGGATTATCATCAGTCAAAAAAGTTATTAAAAATTATATGAGTAATAAAACAGATACGAAGATTGACAGAAAATAATAACTAAAAAAATATAGCAGCATGTTCAAACAATATTTTATTATTATATATTATTGTGTATTGTAAGATAATTTCTATGACAAGTGTTAGTGCCATTCTGAGTGGTAGTACTCAGAGTAGTATGATACGTAATAGCGTTTTTGATTTTTTGAGGGGGGGGGGGGGAATTCAGTATTATCCAAATTTTGAAACAAGTATTCCTGAAAAGCATTATGTTAATTTCATAGCGATTTTTTTGCACGGGTACCATGAAGTTTCACTGAATATTTGCTGTGAAACTTGAATGCTTTACGACACATTTTAAATGAGGGGTGGAAAATCCACCCCTTATTAAATTAAGATGCTTGATTATCCATGAACAACTGTTTATAGTTATTTTGATTTTTGGCAGTCTATTACTGTTTGAGACACAATGTTTATAGATTTAAGTTTTTGGAGAGGTTATAACTGATATTTCAAAATCGTGCATCAAGTTAAGATCATAAACTAGAATTTCTTTTAATTATGTGAGTGTTTCTGAAATATTCAAGGAGTTGATGAAAAAATGTATATTTCTCTACAAATGTGGGGGCATTTTAAAGTTTTCTTGGGTTTCGCAAAGATTTCACTAACCGACTTTAACAGTTTTAAGAGGAAATTCTCGTATCTGAGTTAGCTTGAACATAATAGGCTAAATTGAGTTATTATTTGAAATTATGCAAATTTAGGTTCCCAGATAATTTTATAATCAACAAAAACCATAATCTTATTCTGAACAATCAACTTTTTAATACACGTCATATAATAAGTGTTCTAACAGGGATTTCTCGTTATTTTCACTTAATTATTTTGAATACTAAATCTCAAAGAAATATTAAGGTTCCATTTTAAAGTTATAGATTATAAGAATAATAGTAACATATTTTTTATATATGAGATAAAGTCAAAAATGACTAGGTGCTCCATATTAGAATCTCTCTTTTTTTTGAAGATGCTATTTTGAATACATTTTTTAACATGTTCATCGTGCTGTAGGTAATCATACATAAGGACTTTTTAAGTAGCTACAAAATTCATCTTCATTTGATTTAAAGAATTTTTAGTTGAATAGTTTCTATTTTCAAATTTATATATTCCGAGTGAAAAATATGAAAGTGCGGAATTTTTAAAGTTTATATGTAATTTACCTTGTCTCATGTATCTAGATATTTAATTTGTAATTTGCCAAGTATATCATGGAAATATTACGAAGCTCAAGGGAGCAAGCATTGTGGAGAAAAATATTTTTTTATCCTCAAATATTTGTTGCATTTGTTCAAAAACACATTTTAAAGTACAAAATGTAATTTTTTATTATTTAGTTAAAATAATACTTCCAATTTCTTGTCGGCAGAATAAATTTGTTTGAAATTAAGCATGGAGTTTTATGTAAATCCAGAATATTTATTTCATATTTCAATGAATTAAAATCGGTATTATGTAATAGAACAGTGGCTTATGGGAAAGAGATAAGGAACATCTTTACTGATTATTAGTGTATGACAACTTTATGATGCTTTTGATTTTCTATTTTCATATTCTATAAATGTCCATATAGCCTGGTATATAAATGAGAAAATAATGCTTAAAAATTTATTTAATTTCCTATTTGGATCTCATATTGAAAACACAAGTGAATTAATTTTTGAGAAAATCTTTTTTTAAATAAACTAAGATGATTACAGTAACATTGATTTGAACCCGGCTCTTCATATCTCTGGGCCATGCCTAGCTAGGGACATTGATTTTTTGGACCACTGAAAATTTGTTACGATATACATTTATGATTCTGCATCCATGAAGCTGAATATTATCTACCTGGCCATTAAGAATATTTGAACTAATTATAAAATCGGTTTACAGCTAATTATTTGATAATGCATTGAAAAAGGTTCACATTGAAACAAGAAGCAACAATTTGATTTTCAAATTTTTCTTTCCATTTTTCATTTTGGAATCTCGTACACTTCTAGTGTAGGTGTTTGTGTGTTTAATTATTCTTAATGTTCAAATACAAATTATATTACATGTTACTTAAATTGTTGTACTGTTAAATACAAAAGACCTCCCGTGCATTCTTTTTTTATTTATCAAAAATATATCCTTTTACATTTGTCGGAAACAATTCATCAAAAGGTTTTTAAGATGATTAAATTATCAAATGCATTTCTTTTATTACAAATTATTAATAATTTCTACAATAACACGTTGGGGTTGAGGAATTTTTTTTTGTTGATTACATTATTTATTTACTTTCTAGGAAAAGTTGGAAATATATATTCATATTAAGATTAATAAAATAATTTTTAAAGTTAATAATAATTTATCCGTATTTTGAGAACGATATTCATTGTATGGAATATCATTCATTTACAGCTGATAATGTAAGCAAACTCGAAAAAAAAAAGAATTATAATAATTATACTCCTTGAATTTTATTGAAATTCAGTAATAATTTCTTAACTGTCACAAGTTATATACTTTTACTATTTATTTTGACAATTAATTAAATACATATATGATGTATCTTAATTAAGTCTTTATTCACATTTTTAATGTGCGGTTATAGGATTCACTTTACCAGCTCTATAAGTTACTTTAATTATAAAACACTTTACATTTTTTTTCCTTGTGAAAGCAAAATGTCTGAAATGGGTTTCTTTAAGCGAGAATACCTTAAGAATTGTCTGGTTCATCATAAAACAGACTAATTTTAAAATTAAACTCCATATAACAAAGTAAGGAAAAAGCTAGACCATTGTTATAATATTTCTAACACTCGGGGTTTTTTTTATTAAAAATATTTCATTTACGTTTATGGTACAGCCCGAGTCAGTAATTTTCGTACTTCAAACATCATACGCTATTCTCTCACACACGATAAGACACAAAATTTCGGAATTTAAAATGTCACTATTCACCAAATTATGGCAGCACGCACAATTCATTTTATTCTTGTCGCAACGCCAGATAACAGACAAAATAACACTAGCGACAGCTGATGCATGAACGCTTTTATTAAAACGCATTGAGGGTGGAGTAAGAACGACCTTGAGTTACCTGCACCAGTGACATCTATTGCAGCAGCTCAATGAGTTTAGAACGGTAGGATGTCAGTTTAATTTCCCTTCCTTCTGCTACATTCATTTTTAAAGCATCAGCTATTCATTCATCTTGTCATGGTTCTCCCAATTGTTTGGAATGAAGATATGCAAGTTATTTGAAAGGACATTTTACTTAGGTTTGCTATTAACTTCAAATTGTTTGAAGTGCCATTATGTTTCAAGTTATGAAACTTTTTCGTGAGACTTCAAAGTGCGCGCCTACGCAGCAAGGAAAGCATTTTTCGCTTGTCGAGATGAGTTGCTTCCACATTTTACAAGTGTAATTTAGCAATTGTTAAAGAATTACTTGGATTTCGGGAATTTCAATGATTATTTGAGGTTCGTAGTATTTGATGAAAGCTTAGCCAATTAGAGGTTTAATGTTAAAAGAGAAAGTTAAACAAGGAAATAACATATATTCCACTTTCTGTATAGAAGGAAAATTATGTAAATATTCAGCTTTAAAAATATAAAACAGGACAAGAGAGACTTTGAAAAAAAGTTCTTATTTAATTCTAAATACTTTTTATGACTACTTAAATATTTAGCTAAGACTATTTTAATCAGAAATGAGCATATGAGTACATATAAAAGCTATGATGTAACAAGGCAAAATCCCTTTAAACCAGACACACATTGCTGTATTTCCATTCAGTATATATATTTCATGTTAAATTGAAAAGATTAAATCAATTATTTAAGTGTAACCTGTTATTCTTGAAACATTTCGCTATCAAGAATTTAGAGACAACAGCATTTTGATATAAAAATTAAGCTATAACAGTTTGATGTCTCTGAAAGATTAAATGTAAATATAAACAAACTGGTAAAAAAGTAATGTGAAAAATAATAAATTATTGAAATATAATGGAAATACAAGTAACAAAAAGAAACTATAGTAATTTTGTATTTTGGGAAGGATAAGTAAAATAATAATAATAATAATAATAATAATCTGATTATTATCATTATTATATGGATATTTTTAAATGAAACCTTTGTAAAAATTATGTATCTCTTCTACTGTAAAGCTCGTGTTGCATCGGCTTTAAATACTACGATCGTTTTATTCAGAACTATTAGAAATGAAACTTGCCTTTCTTGTTTAAGCACCATGGCAATATTTATTTTGTCAAGTAATGGATAATATTTTCCACTCATTTATCTTTTAATAACAACTCGTGAAAATTATATTAGATGAATGTTGAAATTGAGCACATACAATTCATTCCGATACATGCGTTCTGTTTCAAGAGCACCTCGAACGCATGCAGCTGGATGGTAGAAACCATGGAGATGAACAAAATTTCAAGAACACAGCGAAAATTATATCATTAAGTATTATAATATCTTAGTTATAAACATGGACATTCATATATCTCCTTTCGAATTTACCATGTTCATTTATTCCCATAATGTTCAGCATTATACCTGCCAATCAAGGCATAACCAACTCTTTAAATGATCAACTTCCAAGATATATGTTAGAAGAATTGGTGGTTTTTAACTGACTTCAAATGTACCTAGGATTGGGAGTTACAGAAAATCCATTTTCCATCATCGAACGATATTTGCTCATTGATGATTAATTTAGTCGAAATGTCCATGACACCCTCATATCTTATCTTTTTGTGTGAATTTTCAATGGGACAGATTTGTCTTTACCTGTTTCGCCAATTTGTCGGTAGTTATACGAGGAGTTAATACTTAGTTTTGTCCTAAAATAATATTCATTTGCAGTAATTTTGTTTCTCGACATAAAATTTAATATCTAACAACGTTTCAATTTTGAAAAATTATGCCCAAAACCAAATAATGTTTTTAGCCATTCCAAATTAATTTACAATACCTTTAATTACAAGACCTTCTAATTTATCAAAGGTTTTTTCTACCATTAAAGCGCCATTGTTTTTTATTCATAATAATTGCTATATCATAAATTATATACGTAATGCATCGCATTGTATTCAATTTATATTGTCCTCCTCTTCAACTCTCTTTCTGAGTGTATAGTGCCTTTCAGATTGTAGAAGTTATTTACATATTCATCAATTAAACAATAGTACATATTTCAAATATCTTACAGTGGAATCAGTTTTTTTTATAACTTTCAATTTACGTAAATGCTTGTACATAAAAACTAATATTCTGTGTTTGTTTCTTAATTTATTAATAATTAAGTTATTCTTTAATTTTTCAATCGGTATTAATAAGTTTCGCTTCATTATCTTGATTATAAGAATCCAAATATAAGTACCTAAAGATAGAGCGATATATGTAGAAATCAGAATTATCCTTTTATAAATGTAAATCATACAAAATGATAAAATGTAGCAATTAGGCCCAAAAACAAATTGATATGGCATAGGGATAGCGCGTCTTTCCCAGGATCTGGGTGTCCCGGCATGGGCTATGGTTCTTCCTCTGCGTTTTATCTGTGAGGTATGCGAAGGCGCTCCCCTGTAAATAAGATTTGTTGAATGGGTTGCATGAAGTAGATAAGTCGTACTCTTGATCCTAGTTGAAAAAACAAGAGACGCTGTCTTGGCTTAAATCGCTTACAGACAACTATTAGCATGCTTTTAAAGTGCTATAAGTTACAACATAAATTTAATAAAAAAATATTTTAATCGGTTTTTAGTGTTCCTAAAGAGCCTCTTTTATTATAATTATTTTCTATTTCATAGTCTTTAACTTACGAAATCAGCTTTATAAATATAACAGAATTTTTGCCTCATTTTTAAATCAAATTACTATCAAGTGGTGCCATATACAAAGATTTCAGAGTTTACTAAATCAGCCAATTAACTTATTGCTGAGCTCTGCTTCCGAGTTAAATTCCAGGTGAAATTAAAAGAAACCCTTCAAATATGACGGAAAAACTGCTTAGAGAATCATTAGATTTTCTACAAATGTTATGAAGAAAATTATGTTATTAAAGTTAAATTAAAATTATGATATGTTACTAGATGTTATTATAGAAAATTATTTTACTTCATTTCCAAATGTTTCAAGCATGTCTATCAAACCTCCACATTAAATCCGAAATTATTCTTTTATTGTTAAAAATTGACGTTAGTGTAGAAAAAATACGCCAAAGCGGTTGCTTTTAAAACAAGTAAAAGACGTAAACCATCTAAATTATTGGCAAAAATTCAATCAAGAAAGTTTGAAGGCTTTTGTTATGTTTAAGATGATTTTAAGAGGAATTTTTGTTACAGGCAGAACTAATTGTGTTAGTTATCACCGAAATTTCTCACTTAGAAAACGCTATCCCAAAAATTCCCAATTCTTGTTCTTTTCATTCGAAGAAAGGTTTGTACCCTTAAACAAAAGTAATTTCAGTAAAAAATTGTGGATAACTAAAATTCGCCATATACAAAAACAATTTTTGATTTGAAAATGGATGCATCTTTATTATGAAAAACGTCTTAACTCTCAGGAATGGCAATAAGTTACCTAATGAGACCATTCTCATTGCCTTTAAGGGCGAAAAAAGGAATTTAAAGAACATATCTTTAAAAATACTGAGCTTGTGGGATAAAAAGTCAATTAGAAGCTTGTTCATCTGTTCTGATATAGAGGAAATAAATCTTCGAGCATAAGAATAATTTATACACAAAGAATATTGAAGTGTATGTTGAAACTTTCGTGATTCCCGTCAGTAATAGTCTCGAGCTCTTTACAAAAGAATAAGAAATACTTGAATTGTTCAATTCTTCCATGACAATAAGGCAATTATAAAATTTAAATTAATACTATTCGCTTTCGGCACGTTTCTGAGACTGATTTCATTGTATAGTGCATACTTAAATTTTTGTGAGATGCCAGCACTTTTAGAAATGCCGATTTACAAATGAAATGATTTATTGACTTACATCATTTCTGTCTTTACATATAATTTGTGATTCATGAGGAAAAGCAAAGTTGAAGTGGTTTTATTTAAAAGCAAATTTAAGTACTTGAAAGTATTGTAAGTTTATTTTTGAATGACTTTTCTAAAGTGATGAAACATATGCATTCTTGCCATAAGTTCGTTCAGACACACAGTCATTATTTCGATATTACTTATTCCTGTAAATGTAAACATAATATTCATAAATAAATGATAAATATAGATTTTAAATAACATTTGGCATGTTGATGTATATGAAATAATGCCTTCAGATGAGCCTGACAGTTAGGTAATTTTTTTAATTTAAAGAAGGTAATTATTGAATTCAAAAATGTCTCATCTGTAAACCACTGAAAATAATGAATGAAGAAGTTATTAATTAAAGTTTAGAAATTCAAATTAACTAATTATATAAATATTCAGTGATTTAACTTATTATATATTAATATTCATTTTGTATTAAATCTTTGCTCTTGAAAATAAAAAAGTTTTTGATTACTTTCACGCACCAATTTATTTTATTTCAAGCATTAGTAATAAACAAAGTATCAAGAAATCATGACGTGTTTCTTACGAATCTTTTTGGATTATCCCTTTCCTCTTATTTGATCTCAATTTCTGTTAGTTTGCAACAATGATAAGATTAGTTTTCCATATAAAATCACAAAATGGGAAAAAAACTGTAATAAACTACTTTTGCAATGTAAAAAGGAATTTTCTTCCAGGGCCATTAAAATCTTAGTGAAATCCATATCACACAATAATTATGTTTTACGCATGAATATTTGTCTTTTTGAATGGCTTCTCCCCGTTATTCATATCATGCTTCTGATATATCAACATTTACCTATTGTCTTTAAAGCAGGAATTAAGATTGAGATAAAGTGCTGCAACTCTTGTACTTAGGCAACGAACCAATTTTCTGCACAGTGGTAATTCAAGTAGAGGGGTAAAAAGTTTGTTTTAAAAAATAAATCATTTTCTTTATATGTTATACTATTACTGAAACAGAGTAGATTTATCAATTAGAAACGCTTTCAAATGTTACTGAAAGCATTCTGATGTAGGATTTTGAAGCTGATGAGCTGATTTACCCACACTATTGCATCAACAAATGTCTATTTTCATCCATTTTATAGTTTTTATAGTCAATTTTAACGTATTTATTTGAACTTGAGAATTTTTTTTTTTAAAAAGAGGAAATGCTTTAGTAATAATAGTATATTTAGATATATTTATTTGGGCCTTAAAGTTAAATACAAAGATGGCATAAAAAATTTCTTACTAATACTGTTTATTAGAAAAAATAGATTTTTCAGTTGCCCCGAATTTGGAAAGTGAACTCAGTTTTAAGATGCTAATATCGAGGCTGGAATCAGCCCTAGGTAGAAGTAAAATTTAAAATGTGTAATTGGGGACTTTTTATTGATTCGACTAAATAATTTTGATTGCAAAATAATGACAATGATTTCTTATACCATGCATTTAAAATAAGAATAATACCATACGTTTTTAAAAACAATTAAGTCAGTGGTATTTTATAAGCAGTAAAATTCAGAGAAGTGAAAACGTTGACCATGATTTCCTACCATGAATTAGTAAAATATTTTTGAAAAGTGTACGCACATTGTGTTATCAATCAAACATCGATGAATTTTCCCAAATCTATGCGTATATTGAGGCACTTAATCTTTCCTAAAGTGACGAAACTCTGTCTTATCGATGATTTTTATTTTCGAACATCTTTGCAAAGTTAATCTCTTCATACCTTTCAAAATGAGCATATGAATTTTTTTTTCAGAGAAAGTTATTTTGTGACCACCTTGTACATTTTTCTAACACAAGTGATAGATAATTTGCAGTGATTTGAAAATTTTATACGTGCTGTTAAAATAAAGTAGTTATTTGCAACTCGTGGATACGAATATCAAGATATAACTGCTACTTAATACGAGAATGGCTTTGAAAAGAGACAGATACCAAGTTCTAATATTTTCAAAAACAGTACCTTAGATACTCGTAACAGTAGCGGATAACAGATAGATAAAGCAATGGAGATTAGATTATCAAATTACCCTAAAAATTTTTTAAGTATTAGAATGTGGTAGTTATGCTGAAAAGTGTTTAAATTATAATATTTAAATTAATAAGTTTATCGAATTTTATGTTCCTTGAATCATTGCATGAAAATTAATCAAATTTATATCCATTTTATTCTTCAAATTTATATCCATTATTTCCATTTTATTAATCAAATTTATATCCATTATTTCCATTTTATTAATCAAATTTATATCCATTATTTCAATTATTAATAACATTATTCCTATCCATTACAAATGCTTCAATTAAATCATCCTGCATTCATCTGCATAACAAACTTAAGGAACGTGAAATGACATAGAAAAATTGAATTCATACCTATTATCAGCCACAAATCTTTGATATTCAACGATTTTTGTGGGCCTTCGCATTTATTTGAGTAAAAACAATTCTATAAACTTTTCTACTTTAAATAGAAATCTAATCTTATTTGATATCTCAAAATTTTAAAAATGCAATTTCTCAGTATATCCTTTATTCCCTCCCCCCCTAAATCTTGGAGAATATTTATAATAAATTGTAAGCTATACTGAGATGGCGAAGTTATATGACTTATTTTGCAGCTTGTGAATTTCATTTTTTTAATTCTTTCTGATTTACTCAATAACATTTAAAATTCTTTATAAAAAATAATTGTACAAAAAGCAATTTTGTTCGTAAAAATAATGACCATTAAGATTCTGCGAGTTAACATTCTATAAAAATCTACATTCTGTGATGAAAATATTTCATTCAAATATTTTCATTTGATATTTTTCTAAACATCTCCTAGAATTTTTCCCAGTTCTTTACCATTCCATGTCTTTGACGCAGCAAATCCAAATTTGGCTCTCGTGCCATAAAATCAAATCAAACCAATTCTATATCTTCCTTTATCCAATAATTGATGGTATATCTATGACCCGTGTCAGCTATTTCTGATACCATTGCCCTTTCATACGAGTTATTTAACCCATTTTATTTTTATTCTCCTGACTTCGCAATCAGGAGTCTTTGATAGCCTTCGCAGAGATTGTTTTTTTATTTCTTATTAACAAAAGAAGCTTTTAAGTTAGGTTCGTTCTTAAATCTTGCGATTTCATAAATTCATGAGTAATGAAGCGCTTCGAAAGTATATATGCTTATTCATTACATAATATATATGGTTTTGATTCTGAATATAATTTTTCATGATATATGATTGACAGATATTTTTCTTTCAAAAATATATTGCAATTACAATAAAAGTTAATTGTAAATTATAAAATTTTTAGGATATTACTAAAATGCAGATGTTTTAACAAAATTTTAAAAGAAAGCTGCATGTAATAAATGATTAGATGATATGATAAATGTTTGTGATTAATCAAAGGCTTGCAAATATGAACCCTATTGTATTATGCCAATTTGAGGAATATGATTCTGTTGGTATAATTTTAAGTTCTCCGGATTGGAACCGGAGAGTTTGAAGCTCGATGCCCGGTTCCGTCAATAAAGAATCGAGAGCAGAGTTAGAAATAAGTACAGAGCATACCGAATTTGTGCAGACCAAAAGTCTTTTAGTTGGCGTGGGGCAGAAGTTAGGAAAAGTGGTTGCCAGTTGAAGCGTTTGTCTGATCTACGTTCGAAATTTTGAGGTCTCTACAGAAATGAACCTCGGTTTTTTTCGAAGTGGGAAGTAAATACACTTAACCAAGGAACAAAAACTAATTAAAAGAATTGAAACTATTTTCAAAAAAGGAACAAAAATACTAAAGTCTTGTAACTATGATGAAATGAATTTATTAAAATATAATTTAAGTACCCACATATTAAATTATTTATATTTCAAATCCATCCGTAACGTTAGCCTTTATAGTCTTCTTTTTCATTTAATATCTTCTTGATAAACATGAATGGATAGTTTAATTACAGCTGGTGTGTAACTTAAAACATTCCTTTATAAATGCTTCTAAAGTCTTCTTTTTATTTAATATCTTCTTGATAAACATGAATGGATAGTTTAACTACAACTGGTGTGTAACTTAAAACATTCCTTTATAAATGCCTCCACAAGTGATAACTTCCTGGTTGATTCCACAGGGTGATAAAAATAACTAAATGTATTACAAAGAAGGAAACATGTAAAAAATAGTTAATTTTTCAAAGTATTATAAAATATGAGGGGATAAAAGAATAGAGAATAGAAACCTAAGTTAAATTCGATACTATGTTAAAATTCTGACATTATTATTCAAATTTAATTATTTTACATATTCCTTAGAAATTTGTATAAGCGATAATGAGTTACAATATATGTTAAATACGGTGTTTGTAATAAAATCCTTCAATTCATTAAGTAGTCAAATCTAAAATAGGGAAATGTATGACATGCATTTTTTCAATTATACACTTTGTGGCGATTTCTCATACAAAACATCAAAACAATTCAAAAATTTGTAAAAAGGGGATTTTTGTTTATATTAAGATATTTTGTCAAATTACAATTTATTTATTAGAAGTGGTAATTTAATAGTCAGTTTTAACTACCAGCGCATTTGTAATTCCGATTAAGTTTTAGCTATCACATACTTCTACTTTTGATACATATATTAATACTAATAATTCTACACCTTGAAAATTATAATTATTAACAACTACAATGTTATCGTTAATGTTAACAATCTCGAAAAGAATGTATTATAAAGAGAATAAAGAATGCATACTTATGATTTATTAAATTATTTAACTTTTTGCAATATTTTATTTCTAAGAACTTTCAAAAATACTTATTGATTTTCTATTTTGAACCGTTTAAATGTGTGTAACACCGTAATAATTGGAAAAAATTAAATCAATCTAATATTGTTACATGTTCTTTATTTCTTTATTCGAATTCTTTATTTATTTATTCTTTCTTTTTAAACATCTACGAAATTTTCTTCACTATTTGAAGACTTATTACTAATTTTAAAGGCTGTATTATTCCTCATATCTTTAAAGTCCGCATTAAATTAGCTTGCTTTAGCGTCAGCTTTCCTGATACTAAAGCAAGTATTGGTAGAAATCTTCGCAAAAGGCTTTAGGCCAAACGGCAATCAGGTCATTTTTTTAGGGGGGGGGTTATAGTACCGTAGCATTTCGCAATTGAAATGATAATTACTTTAAAACTAGTCCGATCAATCATATTTATTGTTTATTATTTAATTCAAAAGTTCTTTATTTTACTTCCCTTTTTGAAACCTGAGTTCAAATGCCTCTCTCAATCTTGTTTCAAATTTTGAGTTGGTAATCCATCATAAATTTTATATTTGTTGGAAAAAAATTGCGCTTCTCATTTATTAAAGATTCAAAAGGCATTCATACTTTTTTGTCAACTGCAGAATTAAATATCTGAAACACCGATATTTTGTGTGAATACTTCGTAAAATTTAAGAGACAAACCAAAAATAATCCACCATAGATATTTAAAAAATAATTCAGAGAATGTGAATCTGCGAAGTGAAGTTTTCTATAATATTTTAGAAACTTTGCGGAGAGTTTCTCTTTCGCGAAGTAATCATCTTGCCACTTTTTCTAAAATTTGGACGTGACGTCCCTGATTACGATATTGACATAAAACGGTTCATAAAATTTTTAAATAAACACAGTTTACAATTAAAATATTATATTTACAATTTCGAAAAGACAGATATTTCTATCGAACTATTAATGGTGACTATATCAGGAACCATCTGCAAATTGAAAAATAGAAAAATTTTCTGTAATTATCCTAATAATCTTAATTTTCTTGATTCTTGTAAATATTCAGCTTTATCTAATGAACTAGGTTAGCCAACTTTCACACATAAATCTCTAATGAATATTACTGCCTTTACAGTAAAACTGAAAATGTAATTCAGTTTTAGAGTCTTGAAAAAAAGTTAAGTATTAATCCAATAAACTTGCTCAAAGACAAAAGCAAAATATTTACTTAGGATAATATTTTGAGGAAAAAAGTTTCATTTCATATTGTAAAAAGTAAGAGCGAATATAAATAATTTTTATATGAATTTTTATTATAATATCACTGTTATTTAGATGAATAAAATTATAACTGCAATTAAAATATAATATAATTTAATAAATTAATTAATATTCAATGCATAATTTTTAGTCAAATTTGGTGTGTAAATTTCTTAATCTGTTCTGGAATTTCTGAACAAGAAAATAAGAAATATATTCTCTTAGAAATATTTTATAGTTCTTTTATTGCTTTAAAATGTGCTGAAAAAATCTAAAATTTCTTATTATTTATCAATATAACCCAAACATTTCAAGAATGCGTAGAAACACAGTTTATGTTTTAGTTCGAAACCAGGTAATGTGTTTTTAAAGCTATCTGCAAAATTTTAAGCAAATTATCTAACAATTAAGTTTAGTTTATGTATATTAACGTCCTGTTTTAAAGAAACACTAAAGCTATTTTGGGAATTTAAAATTGGAAAATAATGATTCGAATAAGATAATCACAGATTTTAATTTTCGTAAATTTAATTAATTGATATTTTAGCAAATAAGCAAAATTTTGAACGAATATGAATATTGCTGAAATAAAGGCAAAGGATTTGACTTGACGGTTTGTCTTCTGCATCACTAAATTGTAATAAAATGGGAAATTGTTTATTTTTATTTTCAATGTAACCATAAATTTATTTCAAAGCCATGCAGCTTTATTATTTAAAATGCATATCTTGAGAAAAAGAATAAAGAATGAATTTCTCTGTTCTTAAAACTAGATTCGTAATATTTTAATTGAAGAGCACCACAAAGGAACTAAGAATTTTCCATGCTGGGAAACTTCCGAGAGTTCAAACTCTAATTATTTCTGAAATAATGAAATCTTCCGGAGAGTAATTTAAGTTCGATTTTACTGAAGATTGTTTCAGGATTTGATTAAGCAAATTATAATGGAAAAGTAATTTTTTTCCTATTCCAAACTGCACATGGATTTGAAGGTTTCCTTCAAGAACTGAAAATGCATATTTGAAGATACAAAATAAATTAGAAATTTTAATTTTCTATATCTAATTAATTAAAAAGTACCATTAATAAAAAATAAGGAATCGTAATTTGAATTCTTTTCAATACTACTGGTTTGAAAGCAAGAAAAAAGTTTTTAATAGATGTCAAAGACATGATGAAATTTTAATGCTATTAAGATTATGTTTTGCTTTTGTTATTGAAAGCAAATTATTCTGTTTTTCGTAATTAAATTTTAAATGAATAATCGATTCAGTTTCCAAGCAGTTGTATGCTTCTGTCTTCTGTAATTGGCTTAAACGACGGAGACTGATTTGGGCTTATGAATACTAAAACTAGGCACATTTCTTTTTGATTGTTGCTTTAAATGCAAATAACTAGATCTATTAGAATCGCCAAGAATTGGGAATGAGAGGAAAAATGATATCAAAAAATACCCGACAAAAAGATAAATAACCAAGTAAAAGTATAATTATTATGAGCGATATGGTTTTAAGAAAATTTTAAAGGAGCAGAAAGAAATGCATTTTGTATTGCGAAAGGGATTTATTATGAGGAAGGAATCACATTGTGGGTTTTTTCAGGGAAAATTATAATTCTAAACGAGAGCAAACAGAAACGGAGAATGAATGAGTAAATGTGGATGATCGAAATGGTCTGTAAATTTTGAACCAAATTTATGGTGTGGTGTAAAGCAGATGACCGAGTTTCTGAGGTCACAGGGTATTTTTGTTGTAATATGAACTTCATTTGAATTTCTTAGACCGTATTGCTGTTCATCTTGGCTGCCAGCCTCCAGACAGAAGACAGATTGTGGTGGCCTGGTGCTAAGATCCCAGTTTCCAACATGGAGCTTTTCAGGATCATGACTCGATTTAACCGAAGGACCGTTGAGTGTATTGGACTGCTGCATGTTAAATTTGCCTGGGTCAAACGTCCTCCTATTGGTGTGATGCGGAAGTTTAAAGAGAGGAGGGGCCAGCTCAGGTGTCACTCTTATGATCTAGTCGAGGTTCAAAATAGCCGCGTCTGTTCCAAAATAGCCCTAGTGTTGTTTTAAAACGGGAAATAAATTGATCACCAGATGGAAGAAGCTTGTATGGAAGTGGAACTAATTATTAGTCTCGGAAAAATAAATTTTTAAACGATAATAAAAGAATAATTATCAATCCTTTTAGAATATAAAAGCTCACAAGAATTTTATTTAAAGCATATTAAAGGAGCTAAAAACGAATAGAAATATTAAAATCCAAATATGTTAGATTGCTATATGTATGATAATGTACGAGTTTTAAACTAAAATCAATTTTTAGAGCAAAAGGACTTTTAAAAAATATTGCACCGATTGTTTTTCAACCTAAATTAAATAGTAAGGTATTCTAAAAAAAATGGCATTTTGTAAGGTCAACTTCAATTGATGGTACAATTAACCGACAATCTGAAATAGCTCTTAATAACAATCGATGAATACCGAATAGACTGCGAAACAGAAATTATAAAGGGATATACGAGATACCATCTTGCTTTTACAAGCTGAAACCAACGGAAGTGGTTTCCTGAAAGTGTCTCGCATACTGTCTAATACAAGTGTTATTCCACCTCCTCATTCTCCCGTAAAATTATATACCTTGAGTAAGGCGTGGAACGCTATGAGTGCTCGGACATCTCGCTAAGTCCCGCACATATTGGGTTGCGTGCTTAGTGGGCTAGCAAAGAAAATCGATACTTGTATATTATCAACGTCATGTTATAAGCAAATAATAGTTACAAATGAGCATACTAGCGTGCAATTTCTAGTTGCTTTATTTGATGATTAATAGTTGGGATGCAGTTGATACCTAAGTAACAGAAAACCGAAAAGGAATTTTGTTAGGAATTTTTCCCAACCGATTGGAACCAAATTCTGACTAAGAGTTGCAGTTATAGTCACAAGATCATATAGCAGATTTCACATAAATTATTGTTTTTTTTTTGAGTCACAGCTTTTAGATGAATTTGAAAGAACACACCGACAGTTCCTGTTCGGATTTAAATCCAAGTTTTATACAAAACTACATGTTAGCTGCTAATTCTGGATATCATTCTTTATCTCTTTGTTTTCTTTTGCTTTAATTTATCGTATATTATATAATTTATCGTAATTTATTGCCTGGCAGAAAAACTTTGCTGAATGCATTTCGTTCAAAATTTAATAGAAATCTACAAATTTAAAGATCTGTGTCAGATTACATTCGTCTAGTTTAAAGCATTTTTCGACGATCATGTTCACTGACCGACATAATTTCAACCCCACTTTTTTTTTATTCAGAGATATTTGAAACTAGGAGATTTGTCAAAACCTCGAGTTCGAATTGTTGGACACTTAGATTATTTTATATTTTTATTCTCTGTATACATGAAAGCCTAAAGATGAGATATGATTTCAATGCTTTTAACTCTTAACTGGGGGCGTGCGGCTTGTAAGACAGTTAGCAATGAAGTTTCGGTCATCTTTATTCTATTTTTCTCTCAATTGAATGGATTGAGCCTGTAATTTCCTAATTTGTGACCTTCAACACACATGCACTTTTTCAACCGGTTTCAGCTGATGTCTAAAATTTGCTGTCTCAGTTATTTCTTTGAGGGTCAGTTTCTAAGTCTGCATTCCCTTGTTAGTGTCCAAGTGGCAAACAAAGCTTAGCAGATGACGCTAAAATTTAGGCATCGAAATATCATCCAGTTTACTGATCCTATAATGAAGAAGTGCTCCAGATACTTATAAATGAAGTAGAAAGTGATGTAACTGATAAGGGTAATTGTACAGAGGATTTTTTTGAAAAAAGTTCGCATTCAACTGATTCGGATATATATGTTCAAACATAGTTAATTCTTCTAGCTATAACATATTTTTAAAATGTATCAGTGTACCAAGAGAAATATATAAAGTATTTATAAGTTGACTTAATTGTGACTTATAGCACTTCACAAGCCCGCTGACAGATACTGTCGGCTATTTAAACCGAAATGAGCGTATCTTGTTTTTTCAGTAGCACCAACTAGGTCCAAGAGTACGTTTTAGTGTCTACATACTTCTCATGCACTTGCACGACCCCTTTTTTGATTGGGGGGGCATTCACAAAACTCACAGATAGAGCATAGAAGAACAACCATGCCCGAACCGGGACTCGAATATCACAGGGAAGACATGCTACTTCAATGCGAGGAATTAAAAGGAATGTTATTTTTTCCTTAAATGGTCAGATTTAAGTAGTGCTAATAAATCAATTAAAATAATTATTGAAATGAAGCGTGCTGTCTTAATTAAATAATATATAAGAAATTGCAAATGAATAGATTAGAACTCAATCGAATTGAAAAATGCGTTTCTAGAAAATTTTATACGGTAGTAAATGTGATACAATATTTTTACGCTGAAATTTTACATTAAATTTTTGTATGCGTCTTTGCAGAACCATGCTGATTATAATATTTCTTTGTGAAAAAATAGTTGCTTGGTGCATTATTACGCAAACATATCAGGAACCATGATGGTTAAGTGGTAAATAGGAATGGGCAAGGAATTAACTGCATCATGTCTTGCTCCATGCAATAGTCTTGTTAAAAACGCTACATTCAGCATTAAAAAATATAATAAGCAATAAGTATGCATTATGTACATCACATAAAAAGTGCTGAAATTTTGCAAAAGTATATTATAAAGAAATATTCCCAGTTATATAATGTTAATATACTAGAGTTTACCAATAAATGCTGAAGAAAATGTAAAAGTAAATGGCCTTCTAAAATTACAGGCAACATAATGATATTCTACAAAAAAGTGAAATAATTTTTCTCATTTTTGAACACTACTAAGCAACATGACAATAGTCCACTTTTCTATCAGTTCCGAGATTTTTCAGACTCCACCAAGTGAATTACAAATGAAGGTAAATTTCCTTTTAACGTTCTCAAAGATAAAACATTTCCTAAAATTTGCAGCTGAAAGAATTTTACTTCAAATTCCATCCAGATCACCCAAAATTGTTTAACAAAAATGAATGTCACATTTCTCCTTTATCACTAATATATATATTTTATAAAATAATTTAGTTCTAATTATATAATAGAGCAACAAACACACCTTAAGAAATGTTTGTCAGAAAATTAATTCAGGATATATAGGTTTCTATAGCAAGAAAAAAAATGCCTTTAGAAGAAACAAAAAATAATACTCAGGGGGAAAATAACTAAGCTGACTTGCTGATGGCAAATTGTTTCTCAAGAAACAGAAATCACCCAACTGTTAAAATGCAAATGGGGCATACCAAACAAGTGTCCCCAAAGCTGCATACTTTGCATTAGTAAGACGTAATACTGTACTGTTACGAAAATATTCCTTTCAAATGCAGAATCGTGTCAGAAAAACATTATTTTAAGAATAAAAAAAAAACTGCTGTAAGTAAACTTGGCTTAAAATGTAACGTGCTTTGAAATTCCAGAGAGAACTGCCAAAACACCGTTATATGAAAAGAATGAGAAAACGAGAAAGAAATTCTGATCATTCGTTCTGCAACTGCTTTGAAATATATACAACTCAAAAACATACAAATGCAGAGCAACAAATGTATTCTGCGAATTTGTCATGCGTAACACCGCATGCAAATGTATGTATATTAGGAGATCAAATTCAGGTAAAATGCGGAAAAACGGGATATGGGATTTGTTATAAAACAGAGCTGCTTTAAAGAAAGTCAATATTAGTCTTGTTTTGACATTTGACTTGAGATTTGCTGAGTAAAAATAGAGAAAGAACAAATATTGCACGACTTTTGAAGCAATAATGCACAATTTTTTTTCTTATTTCCTGGGAACAAAAAGTTCTTTCTCTTCGAATGGTCTTTAGTGAATTGTGAATTCCAAGGTAAAGAACGACAAATAAATGAAATCTCTTGGTCTGTTACAGAATTCTAAAATCCATGTTGTGTTTTGCAGGATAGGAATTTCGAGATCTTTTGGATAATGCTCAGATGATTACGATTGTAAATATTTTGCAGTTGAGATTTTAAGAAAATATTTGAACTTCGAATTAATTTAAAAACTTTTCAAAGACTCTAAATAGTTTCTTGAAATGTTTAAAAGAAATGTTATGCAGCACAAATTTATTTATTTGAAATTTGTCTAAGCCAGTTTTACATTTAATTTTAAAAGCAATTATTTACTATCTTTTATCCCTTAAAGTGCCCAGTTATTTTGATCAAAAATATTTCGAGTTCTTAGAAATGCTTTTTTCAAGCAGTTGAAGTTGCTGTTTTAAATGAAATCAAAACTTAGTGTAAAGGAATTCGAGTGTATTTATGCAGGGAATTTTAAGAAACTGTACGAAATGAATGCCGTATATCTGATTTTGAACTGAGTATGAAGAACAGAGAAAACCGGCTCGGTCATCTAGATGGGTAAAATCAAATACTAATAAATGTAGTTTACTTTTCTATTGTATTGTCTCGTTAGTCTATGATTAAATTATATGACCACAATGTCCTGGTGGCGTTTCATTTTCAGAGTAACAATAACGAAATATGAATCTGCTAAATATAACTATGTGCAATTGATTATTCTCTGACTACTGAGGTCAAAATAATACCCGATGGCTTGAAGGAGAAGCTTATACATAAGGGCACCGATTCAGGTGTCGGCCTCTTCCTCTGACTAAGACTCAAAAATACAAAGTCTGATTTAAAATACACGAAACACTAGAATAAAACTTAACCCCCAAGATAAGATAATTTTGAGGTTCGTAATGCGACTAAATCATTGCATTATTTTTATACTAACTATCTTGAATTTTAATAGAATAGGAAATTACTTAGTTGATTAAATTAAAGTTAAATGTTATTAATAAATGCGTAATATTTTTATAATAAAGAAATAGTCAAGTAACAAAGCTTGAACAATAAATATATTAAATCAAAAATGATTTCCTTGCGATATTAAATTAATTTTAGATCAAGCTTTAAAGTGATATGATTTTGAAAGCGATGAAGTAGAGCAATGTTCTCATTTTAGCATATTTTCTGCAATTACTTCTGAAAATTTGTATTTTAATGTGGGAATAATTATGTAACTTTTATTGCCAATAAAATAATTGCATTAGGGTGACAACTTTTAAAAAATGGATTGCTACCTTTTTGATTGCTTCAATGACTTCCTCATTAATAACACGACACTTAAAGTATACTTCTTTACCTTTAGTCCTGCGATTTAAAAATGAGCCATTAAAAAATTCTAAACAAACTGATGGTAATTTACATATTAGTTAAGAATTTAACTAGGTGTTTTTGATACAAGTGTAAAAGTTTTCAATATATATAAATGATATAAATCAGATGTGTGTAATATTATAAAATAAATAAATTTCAGTTACGTTTTGCATTGACAATTAATTCTTTGTAGATTCGAGGATAAAAATATAAGTAAAATAAGTAATAAGTATAAAAGTAAAATAAGTAATATTTATTTATGTTTCATGGAATGACTTGTTCGAATCACTTAATTTGACTACCGAACGAGCTTAGCAGCTTGTTAAAAAAACTAATTAAAATTAGAAATAACTGACAACAATTAAAATACACAAAAAATGGAATAATTTAATGCCTTGTTTTGTCAACTCCTTAATATGGAACTCAGAATCTTTTTTTTTTCTTCGATAAATGCCAAAGTTATCACAAGTGTCAATATTATCCCAGTTTATAGGTAGTTTCCTTCTAATCAACTTAAGGAATATAATATATATATCATGGAATATAATATATATTTCAATATATATTATCATGGAAGAAAGTAAATGCATTGGAACATACATTTTCTTCTTAAATTACTTGTCACAATAATTTATATTTTTAAAAAACATATTACTTTTTACTTTTCAAATCATATTTATTTTTCCAGTATATAAAGGTATATAGAAAATATATAATGTAATGTAATAATGTTAATCAACAGTCTTATGGAAAAGAAATTGTCAATGGGTAAAATTGGCCCTTTTTTTATTTGCTTGTGTAGGGTATTTTCAATATGCAGGTTAAGAATTAGTATAATAATCTATACATAAATTCTTTATACATTTGTTTTGGTATATTAATATATATCATTAATTTTTCAAAATACATCATCACTAGAAAAATTAATTATGTTTGAACGTACATATTAGAATCAGTTGAATGCGAACTATCGCTGAAAAACTCTTCTGTACGATTATCCTATTCATTAAAATAATTTTTTACTTGATCTAAAAATGTGTGGAGCACTGCTTCATTATAGGATCATTAAATTGGGTGATATTTCCAGGCCTAAGTTTCAGCGTCATCTGCTAAGCTTTGTTTATCACCGGGACATTAAGAGAGTGTGCGATTTTAGAGATCGCGCTCAAGGAAATAACTGAATTATTTTTAATACTATCTGCTGAAACTAATTTAAAAAGTACGCGTGTATTGAAATGTCACAAAACAGGAAGCTACAGGGCCAATCCATTGAATTGAGCTAATAATAGAATAGGGATCAACAAAAGTCCATTGCTAGTGGTCTCACAGATCACATGCCCCCAGTTTAGGGTTAAGTTAGATGAATCTAACCAAGGTCCCTTTTAGCTGGTTTACTGCAGTTTATTCAGCTAGTTAATCATTAACTGCGTATTATATCATTACAAACAGAAGGAAGGAAGAAAACTCTTAATATCACTATTCAGAGAATTGAAGAAAAAAAAATAGCTTTACCAGTTTCATGCATTGAAAACTCTTCGTATTATTTTCTGTGATAATCTTATAAAACCTAAATGAAAATGTTAAAGGTTTTGTATCCTTACTTCGTGCATTAATGCAAATTCTGCACCAGACACATGCATACACATAAAAAACAACTTTATTCGGTAATTTGTTACTATTTTCAGCATTTTAATTTCTTATTCTTGCATTTTTATTCGACTGATCTCCTTGTGAGGATGAGCTTTGTTGTATTCGACTAATAATTTTGCCAAAAGTGTAGATATTTTTGATTAAAAAAACTCTTCTAATTAATTATAGCAGCGGTTTGACACGAAATGGCATTGACATTTAAGAGAAAGAAAACATTGCTATTGTTTCAGTGCTTTAACTATTCGCATAATCTTCGTCTTCTTCTGTAACCATAAAACCTACGATTTTTCCGTGCTTTAAATTTTTGCTTTAACAATGCTTAACAATGGCCGTTTGAAACTTTTTGCTAAGTTTGCTTCTTCCTTCATTGCGAATCTCTTTGTATTCTTTCCCCTTCGTGTAAAATGGCACTTAGAAATGTCCTCAAAAAATATTCCTTTTTCCCAATATTATTCTATCTCAAAGCATCAAATTTTAATGACTGTTGAGACATCGAATTTTCTAAGAATCTACTATTACTTTCCCAGAATATATTTAGATTTTTCTGATTTTTATTCTAGGATATGAGACTCAAACTTCACAGAAAATTGCATTAACCCGGGAGGACGCTCATTGAGCCTCGGAGACCACCCGGTAGCTTTTTAAAAAATATATCACGGAAAATTCATTTTTCTGAGAAAATGCTCTATTTTCTTTGTAGCTGCGTTCAAGGTCATTTGAAAGCTGATTACAAACATTTCGGAAATTTTTACAGAATCTTATATCACAAAGCAGCTGTTTGGTGAAGCGAACCGTCGTATTTCAGAATAAGCATGCAAAAAGGAAAGTTACATTAATATACTTTTTTCGAAATCAGCTATGTAATTTTATTTTATTTTCGATAAATAATAATTTCAATTTAAGTCTTAAATTTTTCAGTTTTTAAAGCCCAATTCTCCCGAAATATCCAAGCATGCTTAAAATAATTTTAATTGTGGAGTTTCAAAAGTAATATTTACCTAAAAATACATTTTTGTGTTTTTATTCTTTGGGCCTTTGGGTAACTAAAATTTTCTATTGCATCAATGTATTTTTTTTTCAGTTTTCTACGGGAAAAAAGGGGGATTGCGAGGTCCGATGGCTTTAAAATATTTTTAAATGTGGAATTTAAAAGTATTATTTATCTGAAAATATTCTTTCTTGTTATATTAGTTGTGCTTTTGTATTGCTAACGTTTTCTATAGTAATGCAGTTTGTGTTTCCTCGAGAAAAATATTATCAAAGACTGAGGAGCCTGATGTTCGTTTTTATTAAGAGCAGGGAATGAGCATCTTCGAGTTTTAAATATTTATAATTAAAATTTATTCCATGGTATATTTTATTAATATTCGGAAATTAAAGCATTCTCAATTGAAATGATTTTATTACCTGTATCGATTTCCATCAACTTCTGATAAGGTATAATTTATTAAAAAGTAATTGATTTCTACTTTGATAATATCAAAAGGTGCAATATAACCACAAAAGTACAATTTCTTAATCTAAAAGTTAAGGAAAAAAACTGAAATGATTTTAAGAATAGGAGTTTGAAGTCATGAAATAAACGCAGTGATTTTACGTGTGATTCTAAACTAACGAATATGGTTTCAAATTACATTCTTAAGCATTAATTACACACATACAATTCTGACTGAACAACATTATGACAAAACGCATTACTAAATGAAATTAAAAAAATAAATACGTTAATTTATCAAATGCTTCTGAAACGCTTTCGAATTCTTTATCGTTTAACTGATCAAAATACTTCAAATTTAACATTAAAATAATGATCCAGGCTGATCATTACATTTAATTCTGAAAGAAATTTAACGGCGTTTTAACGATGTTGGAAAAACATTTAATGATTATATTCAAATGCTGGGAGAAGATAATAACTATTATCATGTGTGAAAAGAGCAAGACATGACGAAGAGCAGAATGATGTGGAAAAAACCGACAGTCCGACATTTTTGAGAGCTGCTTGATTTATGACATTTGAATTTAAGTGATAAGGATAAAAACCTTTTATGTCTGGCTCTTATGATATCTGAAATGTGGGGAAGGAAGTTTTCGGAGTTTTTAATGTTTTCCTAGACCTATAAAATGAAATGCTTTGAAACGAGCACTGCGCGTTATTAGAGTCTTAGAAATTCTTTAAATACTTAGCATAAACGAATGAGACATATAGGCACCCAAGTAGATTTTTTTATAAAACGTTATGTAGGGAAAAAAAGATTTGAGTCGAAAAATTCTTTTTTTTTTTTTTAAATTGCTGATGTATAACTTTAATGTTACCGTGTGGATAGTTAGAAATGTTTTTTGAAATTTTATTTTTTATTTAGTATTTTAATTATTTTGATGTTTTGGGAAAAAGTACATTTATATTACATAAAATAAGTTATATACTGTTTTTAAAATTAAATTTAATGCATTTTTTAATCATTTTTTCTTTTTAGAAATAAATAAAATGCAAAATTTACTAAAAACTTTACAATTGTTAAGTTTTAATTCATTTTTAAATAATATTTTTTTAGAAATATTTCTGTTGAATTATTAGATTATCGTCTTTATCTGTAATATTTTATTACTTATCAATAGATTCCATTTTAAATTTTGAAGATTTTAAACATCAAATTTTCTCATCTAAATAACTATTGTTTAAAATATTTTTAAACAATAGTTATTTCTTTTTAATATCTATCATATGTAAATTGGATTTATCTAATAGGAATACATTGAAAATTTTACAATAATTCTAGATATGCTATTTTTAATTTATTGTAATTTCTTTTTTTAGGTAGGTTAGGTTATTTTTAAATCATACCAATACTCAGAATTTCTCGATTTTTATATAAGTTATTCCAAATTTAGAATTTCTATGAGTTTCTTTAATTTGTTTTACTTAATCTTCAAACTAAAATTTTTATAAAATTGTACTAAACTATCAAAATAGGGTCAATTCACTGCCACGTGTCCTGTACCAAACAAATCATTTTGTGTTCAGTTTTCAACCGTTCTGCGTATGTCGGGATGTCTGCCGATAACGTTGATTATCTTGAGACATCCGACACAACAACACTAAAGTGAAATGTTACGATAGCCGAATAATTATAAAAATCTTTTGATTTAAAAAATGAAATTATTATTTTGAATTATTTTCTACAAATGTTCGTAGTAACGTAATTCTACTTATTATATAAAATTTTAATTAGTATTTTCAATGATATTATTGTTTTGCATAATTAATTAATATCACTTTTTAATTAGTTTGATACCGTTTTATTCTTCCTTTCCCCCATACCTTTTTTTGTTCAAAGGATACATTTTAACAAATGGCTATTGCAGTTTTTTTTTAAAATAACATATTTTCTATGAATATATTATTTAAATGTCGTTGAATTTTATGAATATAGTTTCTTTTAAATAATTATTACTCTTAAATAAGTTCACATTTTAAAGCTTATTAATAAAATTATTACATTGTTTTATGTTATTTCTTTCATTAATATTGAGACTTTAAAGTTTTCAGTTCGCTCAGACGAAAGGACATGAAACTCAAATTCGTACATATTTAATGAATTATGATTACAATTTCAAATTACACAATATAAAAGATATAGATACCATTTTTTAAATCTATGTATCTTATGAATCAGTTATTTCATTTGAATTTATAGAAATCATTAAAAAACAAGCAAGCAAAATAATTAATATTTGCATTATAATTTTTATTTTCACATTAAAAAAAATATAAATAAAATACATATGAATAGTTATTCAAGCAAATATGATCAAATGTTTTTTTCAATGTAATCACCTATTAAAAATAACTAAAAAATTATTTATTGTTCTAGACATTTAGAAAGAATATAAATATAGCATTACAAGAATGTCAATTTAAATGATTAAATCAATTTTATTCAAAAGAAACATCCTAGATACTAAACAGTTTTTTATCACCAATAAAAACATAGTTTTGGGCAATGTTTTTTTAAAGCAGAACGTTTCTAATATGCAACTTAAAATGCTACAGCTACATTGAATGAATATCATAAAATAAAACAAAAACATACAATATAGCAACTTTAATAAATACGAGTAAGGCCATGACAAATATATATACAAATAGAAATTAAATAGGATATAAAAAAGAGTTGGAAGAAATACATTGTTTTTACATAATTTTATGATTCAAATTTGATATACTAAAAAAATAGGAAGACAAAAAAAAAAGAGTTAAGCATCCACGTAGCAATAAAAGTGGAAATAAAAAATATATAATAAATGCTGATATGGAAATTCATTTTCAATGAAAATATCAGTATTTCTTAAAACAGAAATGACTGAGGTCCATAATGACATTATAATGATATAGTTTGACATTATAACTATAAATTTCAGTTTAAATACAAGTAAAAAAATAATTATCAGAGAAAAACCCCAATGAGATTAAAGAGATTACTCTTTTGTTATTAGACATGATTACCCAGCAATAACTGAATAATATGAATTACTTAAAGATAAAGAAAACTTTAAGATTCATAATAAAAAAGTAAAATTTCGTGACGCATTTTATTTCAATGCCTCAACTAAAAACCATGTACATCATATTTTTTGTAATACTTGTTCAATTTGGAAATCTTTATATCATCACAACATCATTCGGTTCTAATACATTCATCAGATAGTTTTTAATAAAAAATTGCTTGTCAGATATGCTGTTGCTGAATAAAAATTGCTGTAATAGGTTATATTTTGTTTTGTTTATTATAGTTAATAAATGGCTACACATTAAGTAAATTCTTCAAATTGATCGAAGCATATCACCGATTTTGAAGCAGGCTTTCAACCTTCTATTCCAATACTAATAACGCAGTTCAAGATTGTTGAAAGGAAACTAAAAAAAAAAACATTTTACACGGCAATCATTCTTCAATTTCAATTCAGTATCACACCAGTATTTTATCTTTTAACATATAATAATGTTAAATTATTTAAAGTTACAACTGAATGAAAATTATTTAAAGTTACAACTTCAAATGTAAACAAAAAATCATCTTAATATGTGGTTTAAAATAATGACAGACTCATCAACTAAAGCGTTGTGGATAAAGGTTTAAATGCCATGCACATAAGTACATGACACGTGACTTTTAAGTTACATAAATTGACCCCATAATTATTTAAGGAGCGTAAAAATAATTTAGATTAAGTAAAATCTAGAATTTAAAATATCTGGAATCTTTGAGTTTTAATAAAATCAAAGCAAAATGCTATTTAAAAACATAATTTAAATATTTCTGCATTAAAACTTTTTCGATAGAGACATAATAGTTTTTCATAAAGATTCATTCGAACGTTTTATGCATTCAAACCAAAGAAATCGATATTCACAGCTTAAAAAATATTGAATTAACCAGCTGAAATTAAATGACGTTCTCCTGCTGATTATAAGTTATAATCTTGAAAATATTATTGTGATTTAGCAGATTTTTTAAAAATGTTTAATGGATTCAAATAAAGCTTGATTATTAATTTTTATTTCTATAAAATTAATTCTACTGTCAAAATTATATAATAACTTTAATTTTATAATGAAATTATCAGAAATTTTAACATATTAAAACTTTAAAATCTCCAATTTTCACATTCTCAAAATTAAAGAAATAATTAAAATTAAAATAGTGAATGGAAAGCGCAGTTTTATGAAGAATTCATAACACATTATCATTGGTCAATCAACCAAGAAATTATCCATTTTTTAATAAACTTTTATTCTAACTGCAGGACTATTAATCCTGGTACTTAAACCAATTACATCTTTGGGAAATGTAGCATTAGAGATGAAATTCGAAAAAATTATGACAATCCGAAATAATTGTTATTAAAGGTACGTACGTTATAGGTTTAAATGAAAAATTCTTTTTAATGTATTTTTACATTTTAAAATGATCGAGTGAAACTACTAAAACTATTAAAACTAGAATTAGTTCAGTTATTGTTACTATCTCTTGAGAACATGATATTGTTTTCCCATGAGGATTTTGGAGCCTCAAAATGTGAAGAGAACCAATTAGCTATTTACCCCTTTTTTATTTTGGAGTCGGCTTTTACAGAATAGCTTTTGAATTATGTATCATCTTCTGTTGTAGTGTTTCACTTGGAAATCACAGTTTTATTGCTTAATTCGCGCAACGGTTTGTAAGAATAAACAAAACAAGTTAAAATATTGCTTTTTTAATCGATAAATATTGTTGGATGAAGGATAATTTCAACTAATTAAAATAAGCTTATAGTGACCGACAGAGAAGTCACGTGATTATTTCATACCGGTTTAAACTGGTAAATTATTTAAAGTCATTAAGACAAATACAAACTTAAAAATAATAATGCTCTCACATGATAACTTGAAATTTGCGATAGTAGATTTCGTTTTTCATTTTTTTGCTTTTTTTATAATTATTATTAAAACATAATTAAACTTGCCAGCAAAAGTTTTTGAAACATCTTACGTTTCCCTCATTTGCTTTTTTATTATTTTGTGATGTATTTATCCAAATTTAGAATTTATGGAAATTTTTGGCCCACTTAATTTTTTTAAATGAGACATTAAAAGAATCTTTGAAAGTTAAATTTAATAAGATTGTATATAGGACAATAACTGTTCGTTAAGTTTTTACATAGGGCAATAACTATTCTCTAAGGTTTATATAGGACAATAACTAATCGTTTATGTTTATATGTAAGATAATAACTATTCGTTAGGCTTGACTCTCCTAACAAATTTCAAATTGAGCACAGGTTAACTAAAAAAGCCTTCGATTATATATTTTGGTATCTTTTAACCAATTCAGGCAGATCATATTATTGTATTTATTATTATTATTGTGTTTAGATTTTATAAAAGTGGATTTATATAATGTAAATAAAACTTCATTTAAAACGTTTTGGTTTATTTGAAATAGAAATGCGGTTTAAGTAAGCACACTTAATAGAAAATGTTTAAGGTTTTCTAGTCAGAAAAATAATGCTCTAGCTTGAATTCGCCTGAAAATATTTTTCCTTTTAAAATATCAATTTTTTTTTACAGGAAATAGAACTATTGATTCAACAATATATGAAAAATATAAACATAAATTGATAAATAATGTATATAAATTAGTTATAACGGAGAATAATATTTTAAGATGAAAAATTATGGTGAATACATTTTAGAAATCCAAAACTCTGGAAAGGTGGTTGAGCAAATATGAATTGGGAAGGAATATTCCAGAATATCAAACATTAGCTTTTAAAGTATATAGATATTTCATAAGCAAATATGTATGTAAATGAGGCATTTTGCCTTATATTTAAAAGTCAACTTTGAAAAATGAAATACCAGTTTCATGAAGCTCAAAACTGAAATTTTATATTCGTATAGACCTCAATATTTTTTGATGATTGACGGTAATTTTTTAAAATTTTATTTTAATGGAATATATTTTGTAAAATTCATTTGCAGTAACCAAACGTTATTTGTCTATCCACTGGTGACAATTCTTTAATACAATTGTGAAAGTATAAATCATTTAATAAAAAATTTTAAGTTTTAAAGTGAGGTCATGATAAAAAATTAATGAAATGAACAAAAAAAAATGTGAAAACAACAGAAAAAACTATTATTTTAAAAGACATCAATTTAATCCCCAAAATGACAAAACATATGTTTCCATAATTGTTTTCTTTAAGATTTATTTAAAATGCAATTTTTTTACCCCTTTTTTTCTTTTTATAAGGAACTAGAAATTTTTTTGTAGATTATATTGTATCAAATTTCGTATTTATTTCTCAATTGATTATCCAATTGTGACAAGAATGGATTGGTTTTGATAAGCATGACAATGTCAAGACTCACAGGTGACGTAAAAGATTTGATAAAAATTTATTGGTTCTTTCAGTGAAGGGGAAAAACTAATCCTTGCTTCAATAAGTGAAAATGACCAAAAGGAAATTTATCGGCAAATATTTTGAACATCCAGTATAGAAATACATTCAGAGTCTCAAATAAGTATATACTATTAGACGAATTGCACTTGGGAAGGTTTATCTCAACCTATTAAGTCCCTAAGAATAGTTAGTTTTTATTAATTTGTGATAATAATGATCTAGCTTAAGGTTGAAGCTG
>JAPMOQ010035568.1:0-48961 GCA_026543055.1 Argiope trifasciata | reverse complement strand
TTAGAATGTTAAAAAACGCTTGAGGTTTTGCAACAAAATTTTGCAGTTTGAGGAGAATTTATACAAAGCAAAGAAAATACTAATGTTTTGATTTAAGGCCATGAAAAAATTATGAGTTAGATTTACATACGTTTTTCCATTTTTGTATAATGTTTTGCATATAAAAATATATATATTATTCATTGGTGTTAGAGGCTTGCCGAAAAAAGAAGTAAATGTAAGTAACCCGCATTTCTGATAGAGTTTCCCAATAAAGATTTTTTAAATGTTTCCATATTTTTCTTTTAGGTAAAAAACCCCCCAAAAATCTTAGATGTTTTGAAGAAATAGTGAAAACAAATTTAAAAAATTCTATTTCTTCTAACCTTTATCTACTTTTTTTTAATATTCATGAAGATATGTTTCATATTATTAAGTTCATTTTAAGCACACTATACAGATTATATCGGATAACATGAAAACAATTCCTCCCTACTCTCCGGAATAAGCTGCATCCGACGAAAACTAAATCAACAGCACTGCGACATTCAAATTAGGTAAAACATGCTTTAAAATATCCCTTATTTTGGCACATATTATGAATCTACTTCTACCCCCGCTAAGCAATATGACCCCTTATAGGAGTAGATGCAACTCATCCTTACATCATTATTATACCTATTAGAGAAGCGAAAACTTGTTTACTAATACGGTAAATTCCCATCTCCATATCTGAGGGGCACGCCTTGACATGGGGATGTCGTTTCGTATATATCTGACATGGTAAACTAGATATATCAGGTATATGAAATGAAGTGTCTGTCATCAAATTTCAATAATCAGATGTCATCAAATTTTTCAAAAATTCAATCAAAATTCATCAAATTTCAAAATTTTTTTAATTCCATTTAACATTTCATTCTTTTTATTGTTACTAAAAATTAAAAACTGAGATGAAATCGAATTGTGTAAGCAAGTTTTTGATCGTTTTCTTCAGAAATGTTAAGGGTAATCTTGTGAAAGTGCTCAAATTCACTTGGTAGCAAAATAAACACATTTCTCAGATGCTTGGGTTTTATCTCTAAAATTGACGGTTTGTGTAACATGGTAGATAGAGCTGTTGATCAAAATTTGATAAAATGTATTTTAAACACGTTTTCTCGTGTCAAATCGTGACACGAATTTTTGAGAAATGGTGTACATCTAAACGACTTTCCGCTGCATTAATAATTTTGTCTTTGCAATTCATGTAAAAAAAAATATTTTTCAACTTTAAAATATAGCCGGTCAAAAAATTGCAAACAGTAGAATGGCGCATCTATTTAAAGGGAAAAAATAATTTCTGACGAATGAAATGTCAGATTTTCAAAAAGAAAAAGTATCCAGTATGCATTTAAAAAATTGAGATGAATGATAAAATTTAAGAAAAACGAAACTTCTTTTAAATTATTTCAAGCAAAAGTAAAAAAGAAGGGAAATCAGCAAACTGCCTATGAAAAGATAAATTAAAAATTCTTTTCAAATCAGAACGATGAAGATTTCAAGCATTCTTCTTTTGATTTTGCGACTTCATCTTACGATTATTTCAAGCTATGAATCTTGAAACTTCTATTTTTGACTAAAACTACCAATTATGTTAAAAATGAAAAAGTACAACCCAATTATTTATATTTATCACTTTTATAAATTTGACAAATTTTTTAAACTTTAAAATTCATAATAATTTCTATAGTTAATTTGATGTTTTAAGTAACAATAAATACTTTAAATTATCATAAATCAACACTTCAGCAAATTATATTGTAATATTTTCTCAATGTTTATAATCTAATACATTTGCAAACGAATCATAAAAACTTTTCTCATACATTTACCATTACAATATTCTTAGATTATGAGGACTCAAAGAGGCGAATTTTTTATGCAAATTTACAAAAATTCATTAACCACAAAGAAAGCTAGAACAACCTTTTGAGCTGCAAATCATTACTAATTGAATCGGACTTCCTTCAAGCATGTCTGCCCTAATATAATGAGTTTAGCATTAAAACCTGATTTAATTTCATTGTGCCTTGGGAAAATGCATGCTGCGTACATAAGATAAAATGATACTTGCTTGTTAAAAAAAATCTTAAGTCATTCGCAACGGATATTGGCATTTGATGACTTTAGTATTTAATGCAAAAAGACAACTTTTTAAATATTTCTGCAATTATAATTTTACGATATCTTTCATTTCCTTTTGTACATATATTCATAGTATTTCCCCTTGTATTGTTTAGACTTTATTTCTGTGCATTTGCCTGCATTTATCTATATATTTAATTTTATACTTTTGCATTTGTATTTTGAATGTTTTAATTTTATTTGATCATGCTAATTGAATTGTATTATTTCATTTACTGTATGTTTCTGTTAGTATGTGAGCAATTTTGTTTGTCTTTGTGCCTTTTCTTGTTTCTTCCATTTTTCTTTGAATTTGTGCCTGCGTCCTCATATATGAAATTTATTCCACTATCAATTGTGTATTGCCTTATATTTATAAGCCTTGTGGTATACTTGTTAGCACACAAGGAGTTTATATATCTAGAATATAAAAAAAGATTCATGGCAGCTACAATTTTAAGATTGGCGGCAAAACTATACATTTCTATCAAATTTGCCTTTTTTTTCGTAAAAGAACAGACGGGCTTCAGATTTAATAAAAAGTTACTTAATAGTAGATTGATAATCTAAAAAATTTTGCAAAATTCATTTCATATTGATTTTGTTCTTTATTCTTTTGAAAGACCAAATTAATTTTGAGGACAAGAGAGTGACAAGTATGGAGTGAAGTTCCAGTTATACAGTACATGCTAACGACTATCCATCTGTCAAGTTATATTGCCTTCTGAATAAGTTGGAATGGTTAGAAAAAGACATTACTTGGGTTCCGCAATAACAAAAAGAAGTTTATATAAGGCATGCTTAAACATCACCGATGTATTATTGAAAGATGAAAACCCCTACCTATTTTCGAAACAACTAATAATTTATGATAAGAAATTAATTGCTTGAGATACAAGGATGTAAAAATGCATCAGACTAGATGTAATGATACATCTGAGACGATATAAAAAAATCACTAAAGGAATTTTAAGTTCTCCATACAGTAGAATTTTAATTTTATGTTCTTAGCGTCCATTCGGCATCTAATGTGTACTTTCGGCCATATCATCATTTGAACGATTCTATCAAACATTTGGCGCCAAACTGCAAGAATCGTGTAAATTTCTTCAAGACAGAACTAAAAACAATTTCAAGCCGAAAACTGCTCAACCAATATTAGGTTGAAACACGAACGTTTTTTAAAAGAATCCAATGTGAAATTCAGAAGTATAAAGGGATTCTCACTGATTTTTTAAAAATCCTTTAGTGACATTATTTTTTCAATAATTAGGTTGTTGAATGAAAAAAGAAATCGTTTCTTGAACTGTAAACCGTTGTTTGAACCACCGTTGTATCTCTTTTTCTTCTAATTTTTCTTGAAACGGGGCTCTCCGAAAACTGTCGTGCCTAATCCTTTGGGTACGTATACATATTGAAATACTAAAAAGAAAAAAATGACAAAATAAATTTCCCGACATTTTTCTTACTTCTGAGCAATATTTGAACTTATACAATAAAGTATACGATTTTTTAAATCGGCTGTATTAAGAAAAGAATGTTTTCTATATATCCTCACAGACTTGAAAAATAGTTTTGTGATACATTCTATCCTTTTGTACATTATTCATTAGAAAGAAATGAAACAATTCTTAAAATGTTTTTTAATGCTCTGCTTAAATAATCTTCTATAGAAAAGAAACAAAAAATGTACTGCAAAAACAAACCTCATATGAAAATATTTTCCGATGACAAGTAAGATTCTGCAATTTCTTTTTACAAAAAAAAAAAAAAAAAAGTATTAAATCTTTCTTTGGAAATATGAAGTCGACGTCTTCAAAAACTTTCTTATGGCATTTCCTAGCATTCCTAAGAAATTTCTTAAGACGAAATAAAACTAAACTTGCACCTTTTTTATTTAAGTCTCTTACCTTTCAAGATACTTTGGTACCACTTCAAAGCGAATTTTACATAAACTTGAGAAATGTTTTGCATCGTTAGTAAAGCGTTGTTTTGCAAAATTACTTTTCTACTTTTTCCTTTTCCTACACCACAAAAATCCAGACGAATCAATATGAATTGAATTTTACTTGTCGGGTATTTTTATCTAAGAATAAATTAGAGGTAGCATGAAATATATAATGTTTGTAAAACTTTTGTATCTATTCACGATTTTTAGCATTAATATGCTGAAACATATCCCCAAACTACTCATTATGCAAGAATTTATTTGTCTGTTGTCTTCACAAGATCATTATCTTTATAAATAGATTATTCTTGAAGGGAAGTTTGACTTTTTTCGATTCCTTATTTTTATTTTCATAAATTCAAATTCAATACTTTATCAGCAATTCAAGCCAAGAAGAAAAGACGCTAGTACTTTGCATGAAATACGATAGAAATTTTTTATTTTTCTTGCTCTTATTATTTTTTCTTTATTTAAAATATTGATTTGTTTTTCTCCGAATTTAGAATTTTATTGCAATTGTATTAATTCTGTATATAGCAATTTCTTTAGGATAATTATTAAAATATATTCATTAATGTTCATGCACTAACTCAATAATTATTTTGAGTAATGAACATTTTACATAATATTTTTTGAAGATACTCTTGAAAAATAGAATATATATTTTTAAATGTACGTTTTAAAAAAAAACAGAATATTTAATATTAATTTGAATAAAAATTATCATGCTAAATCGAAATCGTTAAAGTTTTCTTTCTGATATTACATATTTAATATTGTTTTTTTCTTCTAATTACTATAAATTTATTACGGCCAAGCATTTTGGGGTTTCTGAATCTAATTATCTTGGATTCAGCTTTTCTTTCTGCAATCATTTTTGATTCATTTTGAATGAGCATATGCAAAACTTCATATCCCTATTAGATGCTAAACGCCCTCATGTTATTATCCAGAAGAAATTTTAAAAATCGAATGGAACTCTCCCTCTTTATCTAAACTCTTAACTCCATCATTACGACTTATGGTACTTTACAAGCCTTCCGACTGTTATCTGTCAGTGATTTAAGCCGAGTGAACCTCTTTTGTTTTTTTCAGTGGCGCCAATTAAGACCAAGAGTATGATTTAGCTACTTCATGCTTCACATTCGCTCGTACAGCCCCATTTTACACTGGGAGGAAGGGGGCACATTCACACACCTGACAGATAGAAAACTGAAAAAAGCACATCCATACCCGAAACCGGGACACTCAGACCACATGTAAGACACGATACCTTTATGTCAGGACGCCTGCACTCCTAATGCTAAAATACAAGAAGCTATTGATTTATTTTATTAATAAATTATTTACATAAAATAAATTATTAAATATGTCGATGGCTCGTTGAAAATTTGTACAAAAATAGAATTTTGTTAATTAATTTTGTCAAATAAGTTAAAAATTATTTTCACTTTAAAATCAATCTCATTGTCAAAAGGATATGAACATACCAAATGAGAAAAAAAAATATTTCGTATTGAAGATCAATGATTTCATGTATTCTGGTACCCTTTCAAGACAAGGAAAACGCTTGCATTCGGCTGGTTAATATTTTCAAGAGCTTATGCCAGTGTACTATTTTAAGTGACTAAGCACTTAAAATGTATTTTTATTATGTGAATAATAGGTGAGATTTAAATTCCTTGGAATTTATTTTTTCAAAAAAAATTATATTCGATGAAACTAAAAGTGGAATATTTTTAATAGCGGCAGAAATAATGAAGTATTACAGATATACATTTACTTAATGAATCTCAAATGGCGACATTTATTTGCAAAGTATGAAAAGTATCATGAAAAAAATGTTTAAAAGAGTTTCTAAATGAATCATTAAATCCACAGTATTTCTTTGAATTTTCTGTGCATGGTTTAATTTAACCTAATAAGCGTATAAAGAAACGTAACATATTCGTAAGAAAAGAATCGTAGAAAAAAAGTAATCTAAAGATTAAGCAGAATTAAGGTACTACTCTATATTGTACATCAAATTATAGATGAGTTTTTTTATAAGTCAAAGATATTTTCTTTCATCTTTCCTTCAAAAATGAACTTCGAATTCATGGATAAATGAAAAATAAACATTCATTTGAAGTTCCTAAAACATGTTTACCTTCCTGCTCCTACATTGTGTTTATATGATGAGAATAACAATCACTTTCAGCAGATCAATAAACCACGTGTCAAATAAACATGATATTCACAAATTATCATCTTCCTCAAAATCTAAGAAAATGATCTTGGTGGATGCATCCGTAATTTCTTCTAAAAATAAAGGTTGCACATCTCCCCTACTCTTTCTCATAAAAAATATCGATTTGAATCTAGGGCTAGCAATGGTTTTATAACACAAACTTATCAAATAAAATAAAAACGTTTTTCAGTCAAAGAATATTAATTGAAAGACGTATTTCAAAAAGTGTTTAAAAAGTATTTAACATGCAGTTATAGAAAAAGGATAATTCAGTTTAAGGATAATATAATATATCTATAATACACGCATGTTTTAACAATGGAAAAATAATATAATTAAATGATTTCATTAAAATACGACATTGTAAAGAATTTAACTGCAATAATGAAAATCATTGTTGAAATATTTGCAAAACATTAAAAATAAATTTTTATTAATGAAAAAATATATGAAATTAAATGATAATAAGATATTTCCTGTGTTTTAAAATGGCGGAAAGCATTTTGTTCAGCATTATATTAGCATATATTATCAGCATTGTTCAACATTATAATTAGAATTCACAGCGGAAAATGCCAAATATTTTCTTAAATTTTAAATAATTTTTAAAAAATAAGGTTTTAAAAATAATTTTTAGATATTCATATTTCTCTTAAATTTAAAAAAATTGTATGTTTGTGATAAAATGGGTAACATTATTTTCAATTCTATATTACCGACAGACAAACACACTTTCACTTTTATTATTTGCAAATATATGCACATACTATTTCATTAAAACACTATTTCATTAGTCGGCAAATCATGTTTCAATAAAATTTGGAAAGGAATCATTCATTTCCAATTTAGAAGATGAAAATATAAATATATCTCTCTGTTTTTTATTATTGATTGTGAAGTGAAAATTTGCATCTCGTATTAATAAGAAATCTGATTCCAAAGTAATGAATAGATATGATATTCTTTTATTTTAAATGTATCTTAGTGTCCACCATTGGTGTGATTCACATTTTCCGATCTTTGTTCTAAATCTAATGTAATTTTATGCTCCAAAATATTGATTTAAGCTTTCGAACTATGTGGAATTTTGAGACATTATATGCAACCAAATGTACTATACTAGAGAGCAATCAAATAGCCTTTAATGAGGAAACCAAATGAATGTTTTGACCTAGATACAGGAGACAGTTTTTTTTCTGGGTTCAATCTGCACTCATTCTAATGACATTTCATCGACAATGTGATCAACGATAACATACGTAATCTCAAAAAAGATATTTAGGAGTTAGAATTTGTGAGACAATTGTTTGCTTTTTTGAAGGAGAAATTTCTATTGATTAATGCTATAGTACAGGTTTTAATTTCAATTTCAAATAATAATAAATGTTCAGTTAATAATAAATGATGCGATAGTGCAACATTATTCTGCAAGAATATTTATAATTAATTTTTTTTTGAAAAAGTATTACTATTATAATTGTTAAATCTTTATTTCATGCACAAATGATAAACGACTATAAACTCCTAAGTATTGCGAAATTTTGTATGATCTACTTCTTTCAGGCAGAAAATGTTATCTGTTTATTCTTTTTGGATCGTAGTTTTTTCTTATTGCCCTTTTTAACCATTTCATTTATTTAAAATATTCTATTAAAGTTAAATACTCATCATTAGTTTTCCATTGGAAGTATTGTAAAACCTACAGTTTTTGACGGGTTTATCCAATTAATTACATAGACGTATCGCACATCCGTAATTTCATCAATGTAGATATGTTTTCAATTGACAGTCAAAATATTTAATGTACTGGTATACCAAACCATTAAATATGTTCTCAAAAGTTTATTCTTCTAAAAATAATAAAACTCGATTTGGCATAGACAATTTCCTGACAATTAACAAACATTTCAAAGTGTGGAAACTTTTAATAGAAATTATTCTTACTACTATCTTTACAAAGTAGCATCACGCTTTTTCATCATTGAAATGAAAATTAAACTACCCGTGATCAGTTTTATTACAAATTTAAAGGCCAAAATATCTTTTTTTATTTCTTAGCGATGCCTTCCTTGCTCTTGTAAGCACATTCAATTAGAGATTATTTATTCAATAGTTTGCACAAAACAAATTTATTTGTTGATGTCAGATTATACATTTGCTGAACACTTGTGCATTTTTTATATTCTTTTGGAAGTTGATATTCATTTAAATCACTTACAACGATGGATTATTTAGATAATGATAACGAAAACCTGTGGATTCTTCAAGTAAATCTTTTTCTGTTACTTTTTTAAAATCATTTGTTGCTTTCATTTTTGGAAGGTATGAATACATTTCAATGTTGAATTCTTATCAAGGGAGAACATGATGTTTTAGTTTGAGATTTTTGAAACCTCAAAATGTATAAACAACAAATTGGCGATTTATCAGAGGTATCGATTTTTCCCTTCTAGGGTTATTAGAAAATATTGCAGAAGTTTGTCACATTTAGCGATTTATCACCAACTAAAGTTACAGCTTGATTACCAAATTATTCATTCTCTGAATTCTTAAGAACTGTCTGAATTAATTTAATTCATTAACCAATTTAAACCAATTTGAAACAATCACGACATTATCAGATTAGGCATGCGTCGATATTTAGAAAAACGATGTTTTTTCCCCCTATTTCAAAATCAGTCAAACTCCAAAACTTTGTTTACCAGCTAGAAAATTAAGAATGAAAGTTTAAAAAAATATATTGTGCTATATTTTATCTCTTTAAAGAGAAACCATAGGAGCCTGATAACCATAAACCATTACTTGAGCTGCGAACAAAGAAAGTGGTAATTGCAATGCTCAATCAGTGACTGTTTGCTGTTGTTTCGAACTTTAAAATATGTACGCATATGAAGAAGGATCCTGATGCCATCTTCGTATGTTATTTTCGATTCTATAATCAGCTACATTTTTCACGCAACCATTTTGGATGACTTATAATTGATTCAACATGCCTGAACTTTTTCATAATTACATCTCAAAACTTCAAAATGACCCATTTGTACTTTGTACCTATCACGGAAATTTAATATGTTCTCAGAAGTGGAGACATTTTTCTACTCTACAATTGAAAGAAGTAACAAACCAAATTTGTTCTTTTCCCTGAATCTTAAAAATGACTTGATGCCAAGAAAAAAGTTCACGATTTAAATAAATTAAAAGGGACTTAAATCCACAAATATAATTAAATATATACTTGTGTGAAGGATAATCTTAATGGCACATTTGTATTTTCGACTCTATATTCATATACCTTTTTGTACCCATGAAATTTGGATCACTTATAATTAAATTGTCATGTTAGAAAATTTGCAAAATCATACATTAAACCTTCAAAACAATAACTAATTTGTTTTTTTTTTGTACTACTCAAGGGAAATTTAACATGTTTGCAAAAATTGACACACTTCCCATTTCTCTCCGCTATAGCTAAAAGAAGTAATAGACCAAATTTGTTATTTCTGTGGAATTTTAAAACTGACTAGGTGCAAAAAACGCTTGATATAATAAATAAATTAAAATAAACTTAAATCCAGCAATTATATCCCGTATTTAATATTCTCTAAATCTGAAAAATACTATAATATATTTTGTAAAAGGTTTCCTAAAAAATGTGATGAAAAATGAACGAAGAAACCAATTTCGAAGTGTTGTTTGAAAAATAATACTTTTGTGTAACTTTTATTTCAATAACTCACTCGCCCAAATTTCTTCTTCCAAACCGCCGAATGAAAAAAAAGTGCATTGAAGAAAAGAAGAAAGGAAGAAAATAGAGACCAAAAAAGAATGACAGAAACTCGCATTACGACGCGCATCTTTCGTTCGAATAATTTAGCCATTTGATTTCGCAGGTGACAACATCATCGTCAGCAGAGTGATAAATATTTACGACACAAGTTTTTGAGCTTTTTTTTCAAGGAAACAGATGTTCAGGTACTTTGAGAGTTTTAAAGCTTTGCGAAAATAACGATTGGGTGTGTATTCCTAGAAGAATATTTTTTTCTTCTTTTCATTGACAATCGGAAGGGCCAATCGATTTCCTTTGCAATCACTTGTTTGAAGTCGTTAGAAAATTCTTCCGAATAAAACGATTTGAAACATGTTGATGTTAAAAAAGGTTTTTAAACAATCTTTCTTATTAATTTTAAAAGAGCTCTAGAATATGATTCCCTCGTGAAAGTCCAATAAATAATAAGATTAACTAATGAATAGCGATTCATAGAAATTTGTGCAACAAAGTAATTTTGCTATTTTTTTAGTGAATAATAGTTGAAAATTCAAAGTTTATTTATTGAATTGAAATCGAATTTGCATAAGTTATATACATAATTTTGTATTTATTGAAAAGATATAATAATCATGTAAACATGCTTATTTAAAATGGGTTTCAAAAATAGATACCTCAAGATTATAAGAACAAATAAATAGTTACTGAATCAAAACCCCTTTCAATATTATTATAGCTGTTCATACATTTTAAGTTCATATAGTCGGATTTCAGACTATAAATTCATAAATAAATATTCTTAAGCATTTAAAATTTTATTTTTGAAAAATACATTACTGTAGTTCTAGTTGGATGCAGACACAGCTGTTCTTAACGATTAATCAGATAGACTTAATGGTGATAAAAATATTTTTCACTAAGCGGCTCTGTGTTAGTGATAATAAATCATTAAGTTCTTTAAAATTAAGCCATATTATGGGGACGCGTTGACTCGATAATCATTTAAAAGGTTAACCAATGCTTAATAATAAATATAGAAATCTATTTTTAATAAATTGCTTTAGTAAATGCCTTAAAAAGGAAATTTTAATACGAACGTCTTTCTAATATTTTTTTTTATAATTTATTAAGAGAACACCTAGTGTTCAAAACTAAAGTAAACGTATAAGGCGCAAATAGGAAGGATTTAAGTAAACTAGAATCGTAATCACTTTTATAATGTATTTTAATTTTGATATTATGAAAATCTGACAGGTTTTGTAACTTATATTCAAAAGAAAAAATACTTGTCTGCTTGATTTCTACATTTCAGGCTTTTACAGTTTTTGGTTTGGTTTCTATATTTTTAGGAAGTATTTTTTCCCCTTTTCAATGCATTGATAGAAGGTTTTCTAAAAAATTTTTTTTTTAATACTTGTTCCTTCATGTGTATTATTTTGGCTTTTCATTTCTTAAATTTCTTCATTTTTTAAATTTCATTTCTTTGCGGCTTTCAAAAGTGCCAAAAGTATGTGAGAATAAATGTGGCAAAGTCGCACTGAAACACTCCTTGCAAAATACCATACTCAGTCGGCTTTTGTGGGATTTACTTCCATATTTTAAATAACATATAACATTTCAACATAGAGCAAATTACTTTGTATTAACTATAAAAAATAAATATTCGAGCTCTCATTAGTAATATTACCAAAATAAGAATAATATAGCTTTAAATTCATTTTTAATATTGCTAATACATTACTTTAATTTCCTTCATCAAAAGACTGCTATAAATGAAGCCTCAAAAACGCAGAATCAAAAATATAATATATTCTAACTTTCGATGAACATCCAAGAATTTCTTTCTTATAATTGCAATGAGTTTTGATTGATTTTCATTTTAAAATATTATTTTTTACCTTTTTACGACCCTAATGATAAAATATTCACTAACTTTATATTTTTTTAGTTTTTGACCTTTAAATTTCAGCATATTTTGTAACTCATGCTTACAAATGTTATGTATTCTAAAAATTAAGATTGCTATAATTTATCTCTAGATGGCGACACTTCTGCAAAATCAAATTTTAGATAAATTTATCCATTTATGAATAACAAAGAGCTCTCTCAAATTATTAAAATATTTTATTATTATCTGGAGCTGGTAATTGTGAAAAACCTTACAGCTATTGTAAAAGTGAATACAAATTCAATGAGAAAATACCATTCTTATAAAATTAAACATGTAAAATTAAATAAAAGTGTTTTAAAATTTATGCGAATAAATCTTAATAATGAACGACTTGATGAAATTCTTATTTGAAGTATGGAAACTGAAGAAATCGTCATTCAAATGAACCATGTAAATTCAGATTTTATCTATGAGGATCAGACTAATTGTAAAAACTTTTTTATTATACTTTTCCAACCGAAATCCTCGGAAATTATGTTACTTAAAAGTACTGAAAAGTATTTTGTTGCAGAAATATTTAGATGTTGAAATTAAGAGAATTCATATTGTTGTGATGATGATCATTGATATTATTTTGAAAATTTGTATTTTATTAAATTTCTAAAAGATATTTTAAAGCACTCTTTCAGTGCAAATTTATACATTTGTTACAGAAACCTAAGGTATTTTTTAATTATTATTCTTTCATTGCTGAGCACGATTCCTATCTTGCTTGTAAAACTTTTTTAAAGAATTTTTTAAAGAAAACTAACTTGTTTAGAAATAGCATTTACTTTATTCAAAATTATGGTTTGAAAAGATTTATTTTATAGAGTGACAATGTTTTTCAGCTAATTACTTTAAAATAAATCAAGAACTTTTCAGATTCATATAAATCAAACTTTATAGATTTTTTTAAAATTTCTACCAAACTTATTGTAATTTATCGATTAATAATTAGAAAAAATAATTCAAAACATCTTTATAATTTTACTTGCTTCATTGAAATTTAGTGAATTCATTTTTCTGTCATTAGTTCTATAGGAAATACATTTTTATTCATTCTTAAATAAGAAACTGAAGTACAATTTATTTTTAAGTCTTTGTAGAGCAAAGAAATGAAATCCAAACTGGAATCCCCAATGAGGTTAAATAATTAATCGAATTCAAAAAGTTTCTTGGTCCTGGAAAACAAAATTTCAGTGCCAAATATGTGGAATCAGAAAATTATTTAAATACAAAAAGAGAATGTTATGTGATCTTCCTGTCAATCAACCAAAAAAATTACTTTTGATAATTATTTGAAATGATTATTTTAACTTTTCTGATAATTCTTTTATCTTTCGCTTATCTAATTACCTGCATTGAGTTTAAATGATATAAGCAGCTTTAAGTAGATAAAATAATATTCATTAGAAGAACACCGGTATATAACATGAAACTTATTTCATTTGAAATAAATAATTCAAAAAAATTATACATAGCGATTAAAACTTTTTACAGTTTTTTTCAAAACGATGTATTTATTATTACTTAATATTTTAATGAATGAGTGTTTAAAGTAGCTTTTTTCATTTATAATTATTATCTTAAATCAGATTTCATTTCTACTATTTTTAGATGGAATCCCTTGTCAAAATTTCTTCATTTCACGATCGTTAAAAATGATTTATAAGTATCAAAACATTAGAAACTATCTTGCTATATTAATATATAAGAAGCAACGTAAATAATTTTAAGATCAAATTATGAAAATCCAAATTTAGTTTATATTAGATATACTTATTTATTAAGGGAACATTATCGTTCTTATCAATTAATTATTTTGATTTTCATGAATATGTGATTTAATCTTAATCACTAATTTAGAAAAATAATTTATTTGATGTAAATTACTGAGAGAATAATTGCTTGAAAATGAAATTTGTATACATTTTTGCAGTAATCATTTCAGTATCCCAAATCCCAAAATATCTAAATTCCCTAAAAATCAGTTTGTATAATTTTATAAATTTCAAACCCCGTAAGCTAAAACTCACACATCATAGAAATTGATATTAGCTTTAAAACTGCTAATATATGAAATCATATAAATCCCTTTTAGTGCCCCATTAACTTTAGATGTATTTAACACCTCCTTTATTTGCAATTAATATATTAATCTGAGACACTACCATTACATAACTTTTCTGTTGATTCTTTGGAAATAATATTTTTACATAGTAAAATTCCAAGACTTTAAATACTCAAATGTATAAATGTCTTAATTTTTTTGTTTTGCATTATTTCAAACTTAGAAAGGTAAAACTCATGCATCATAGAAAGTGTGATTAGCTTTAAAAATTCTAATATACGAAATCCTAAAAATAATTTTTGGTGCTCCATCAATTTTCGATGCTACATTTAACGCTTCCTTTAATTATAATGAATATATTGATCTAAGACACTACCATTTCATACATTTTCTGTCAATCATTTGAAAATAATATTTTTACATGTTTTTGTAGTAATCATTTCAAGACTTCAAATCTTTAAATATTTTAATGAACTAAAATTTAGTTTTCATGATTTTATAAATTTCAAATTTTATAAGCTAAAACTCAAGCACCATAGAAATTGTCATTAAAAGTTCTAATATATGAAATCCTATAAATCATTTTTAGAGCTCCATATACTTTAGATACTAATTTAACAAATCTTTTAGTTGCTATAAATATATTCATCAGAAACATACCGTTTCATAATTTTTCTATTAATTGTTTGAAAATAATCTGTTATATATATTTTGTAGTAACCATTTCAAGATTTCAAGTCCCCAAATATCTAAATGCCTTAATTTTTAGCCAACACTTTATAAATTTCAAACTTTGAAATTTGAAACTCAGTCATCTTACAAATTGTCATTCTATTATGCAAAATATTATAAGTCATTTTCAGCGCTCCATCGACTTTCAATACTATAATTAACACCTCATTTACTTGTAATGGATATATTCATCTGACACTAACATTTCATAACTTTTCTGTTAATTGTAAAAAATATATATAAAAAAAATATGTTTTTTATATATATTATTTATAAAAAAAATCTTTTGATATATTTTTGTTGTAATTATTTCAAGATATCAAATCCTGAAATACTTAAATGACTCAAAATTCAATTCCCCACATTTTATAAACTTTGTAAGCTAAAACTCATGCATCATAAAAATTATCATTAACTAAAAAACTTCCAATATAGGAAATCCTATAAATCAATTTTATAGCTCCTTCCGCTCTATATACTACATTTAACACCTCTTTTAGTTACAATGAATATATTCATCTGAGACATTGCTATTTCATAACTTTCCTTAGCAGACATCATGTGTCCTTATTGATCAGTGAGAAGTGCTACAAGGCTTTTGATGATGAAAAGTCAGCTAAATTCAATTACCGACCATTACGCTCAAATTGACGCAAAAGGAAACACTCCCTCTCCCCCAAAGCGAGCTAAATATTTGCCATTTCAATGCAGGGGAAGCGTTGGACAGAAATGTTTAATATAAGGAGCAAACAAACCTCCATAGCGGGAATCGGTATTATACCTAAGGCTTGATGCTCGTAAAGGGGAACTCACCATCTCTCCAAACCGCTCAACATATTTTATTGCTGTCCCTTCTCTCATTTATAAACCATAACCGTTTGAGAAATTTCGGACATTCTGGCGTCTTTAGCAATTGACCCGCTTTGGGGGTTGATTTCACTCTCATTAAATGAGTTCCAAAAACTTTTTTCCTAAAAAATATTAAATTTCTTCCGGACAAGAGGGGGAAAACATAGTAAAGAGCTTAATTTCTTTCCACCTTTTTTTTTCCCGTTCATTTTTTTTGTCCTCAGCAGTTGGTGTTTTAAAGGCCAAAAACTCCTGATGACTTCATTTTGTTTTGGAATTGGATCTTCTTAAAACCAAAGTGTTGGGGAAAAAATTTCCATTATGACATCAACTATGTGATTAGTTTAATCATTTGAGCATGGTGTGAATGTTCTACTTATTTGTTTATTATTGGAACTTGATAATTAAATTATAATCCGAAGTTTTCTGAATTCATTCATCTTTTAACAGTTTTCATGGAAACTAAGTTGTAATGAAATTTGATAATTTAGCATTTTTTAACTGCCATGTTCTATCAAATTTTAATTGAATTATTGATGTTGATACTAATCAGAAAATATTTTTCAATTCAACTGTAATTTTTTTTTCATGAATCCAATTTGATGTCATTCTAAAATTCTTTCAATAATTCAACTAGGCAATAGATACAATTAGAATAAATTAATTATAATTTGATAAAGTTATTGAAAAATTGCATTCTTTTACATTTGGAAAAGGACATTGTGCATAATCAGCTAAATCTCCAGAATCTAGAGAATTTATCTGCAATCAATTTTCAAAAAATTGTGCACCTTTTTTAACTGTCGTTTTAAAATAATTAAGTAAGAGTACATTATTTTCCATTATTGTTAAATGAAAAAAATCCCTACTTAATTAAAGGTTGTCTCTAACTAAATAATTAATTTGAAAATAACATTTATGGGTATACACCATTTTCTAAATCTAAAATATAATAAAATTTGGATACAAGAGATATAATTGCAAATACATTTTTTAAAATTTTGGAAATATTTTGATTAACAAAATTAGTATCGATAACGAATTACTTGAAGCAAAATTTATTTTAAATGAAATATTTTGAATAATTATGAAATTTTATTTTAAAACATCGTTTTATTTAAAGAAAGAGGTATTATTGGTCAGAATTAAAATCAATTATAGAAACCCTCAGTCTATTTTGTATTTGTATTCATGTTACACAGTTTACAAGTCAATTGAAGAATTTCGATAACTTTATTTTAGGACTCTGTTTATAATTTTCGTATTCCATCACAAAATAATTCTATGAACTAATACATACATAATGAATGCGATTTTGAATTTTTTGTTGTTTTGTAGTGTACATTTTTGGATCAGATTATCTTTTTTCATGCTGTCATAATGGTTTACTTAAGGTAAGTGCATTATTGGCAAGTGATATATCTGGGTTCCAGGTGCGAAACCTAGTTGCACCGAAGATCCATCTTGAGTATAAGTCTGATACGTATCAAAGCTGAAGACTAGAAACAAACGTCTTCCCAATTGCCGGCGATGGAAGTTTTGTGAAGGAAGTGCGGAATCAGGTATCTTCCTCCTCATTCATCTGCAATTTAAAATTTTAAGATCCAACTCAAAATAGTCCTAGTGTTGCTTTTTATCGAAATTCCAATATAATTAAACAAAAGAAAAAAAATAACTAAATTAAAAAATTAAATTAAATTGCACTGGAAATTTGCAGACATATATTGAGAAAAGTAATCGGAAGATGTTATTGTCCAGTTTATTATTAGTTTTTGAATTAATTTTTTATTCTTTTAATATTTCCCCTTGGAGAACCTCGAAATAAGGATGAGAAGCTTTCGGTATGGTAGGTTTGTTCTCGCCACCCTGGACAAAAAGGAAGGAATCTACCTTCTTCCATTGATGACGGGGCGTATTTCCTTAGGGAAAGATTGTACCGAGGCCGATGATGATCCTTAAGGCCTAACCACAGTTTCTATCGGTTTTGCTGTTATGGCGATTTGGTCGTTTAGTTATTTTATCCGTGCACCTTCGGGCGAGTCGGTGACCTGGCTATGAGTTATCCTTTGAACCAAAACTTAAAGCATGAATTTTAAAAAAATAAAAAAATATTAGGATTAACAAGTAAAATCCTCCATTAATTAGAATCGAAAAGTTACAAAGAAATAAATCAGTCTTTGAAATAATTTGTTTAATTCATAGAAAAAATTTTATATATCTTAATTACTTTTCACTAGAATCTAAAAATGAAAGCTCAGGATTATTTTACACAATAAACAATGATAAAATACTTACTCGCCTTTCATCTTCATTCATAGAAATATATTTATTAACATAACACCATTTATGAAGTTTTAAATATAGTTTCAATAATATTTCACCATTTAGTATCAAAAAATTAATTAAATGCAAACTTTTATTTCTGTTATTTTTGGATTAGCTGACATAGGACTGCACAGGTAGTTCTAAACATTTCAATTTAAGTTGGAAGAAAATGATAAAAGGATTTTTATTGAGTTTTCTTTAACTGATTGATGCTTTTTTACATATGTAAGCAATGCAAATTAAAAAAACTCTTTGTGCTCAGAGAAATTTCATGATACCAATTAATGAATCGCGATATTCAATATTCTAAAATATTTATCTCCGAGTTTCTGTTTCATATCTTTACAGTAAACGTAAATAGTTAAACACATGTTTTTATCTATCTTTTGTATAAATAACCTACCTTTCATCTTGAAGAACTAATAACAAATTCGTGATTGTATGTTGCAGTTTGATGAATCCTTCCCTATTCTGTTTTAAACGCTGTCAATATTTTATAACAGAATATTACAGCAACTTAGAGTGAAAATTGCAATAAAATTCAAAATTTATTTTGCTTATTGAAGACACAGCATTATTTCTCCCATAGCAACCCTGCTCCTTTTTATAAAATTTGTTAAATTTTTTTCGATCACCTTAGGTAATAAAAAAGGAAGAATCTTTCATCAAAAAATATTTAATCAAAAATGGGATGTAGGAACGAGCTAGGTATTTTCGCTCATATGATAATCGTTTCAATTTCATTTCTTTAAAATATAATTTTTACTTTCTTTTGATATTCATAGTTTCAATATAAGGGATTTTTTATTTTTAGTACCCAAACAAAAGCAAGTATTCAAAAAATTTATTTTTATTATATAAGGCTTCGTATATTTGATACATTTCGTTACATATTAGAATAATTTATTAGATCTTGTAATTATTTTTTCTCAAATTCTCTACTTGATAAGCCTGTTACATGGAGTGAACATTTAATTCAAGCAAATTAGTTCCTTTATAAATAAGTTCAGATATTATTAAGCTACTCATTTATTATCCAAAATAACATAGCCATACAAAACTCTGGTATATTTGGAGCTGAATGAAAAAAAATGTATCTTCCGAAATACAAAATTCTGAATTTACAAGTGTGAAAGAAGTTTAAGAAAAAACCTGAAACAACAAAGTTTTTAATGGTCCAAAAAATATCGAAAAATTTCACGCTCTTAAACTGTAAATAAACATACGTTTCTATTGTACATGCATAAGAATAAACAATTTTTTCACTGTTTCTCTTGTGAAAATAATAGAAATTAACTAACATTTGTTTGAAAAAGTTTAAAAAAGTCTTTTTGTTAAAAAAATCCCTTTCATAACAATGTTCCTAAAGAAACTTTAGATATATTCGCAAATCTACAATGCTTCGCACAGAAGAACTCGAAGTTTGACTTCCCCAAACAAGAAGTGTTACATTCAATGTATCAATGCTTGAGATTTGTTGTTACTTGAGAATAGTTTCTTCCAGTGTATTTTGCTTTTTCACCTTTAAATCACCGATCAAATAGAATAGAGTTTCTTTCCAAGGAAAAAATAACACTATTGATGTAGAAGAGCTGTATTCTAGATTTGCTGTATTTCGGTGAAAAACTGCTACGCATTCTTTTCTTCTTATTCAAGGCTGGGTGTATCTATATAGATAAATGTATGAAACTTAGACAAACACTTAATTTTTAGGTTAATGGAATGTTTTTAATATTAAAGTATTAAAAAGATAAGATATTCCCGTTTTATAAGAAGATTTCGAAAATAATTTAAGATATGATAATTTAGAAAGTTATATAATATTATCAAAAATATAACTTAATTTGTAATATGGGATTTATGATATCAAATTTTTTTATCGGATTCATTTGGTTTCAATAATAAAAATATCCCCTTTCTATATTTTTTCTTTCTTTCCCCATTTTTCTTAACTTCTTTCAATTCTTGTTTAATACACAATTTCTGGGCTCTATTACAAACTTTTATTTTATATTTGAAATTTAAGTATTGAATCTTTTATTATTTTCACTTTTGAATTTTTTATGATGCCTAATCACTGTTTTAAATTTACTGAGAGGAATTTCTAGATCTTTCTCTTATTTTAAATCAAGTAAAATAGATAGCTATAGAATAAAACTTAAATCTTAAAATTTCTATATATTTTCCCCGAAATTCTTATTATTGAGCTATAGTAACTGATATTGAGATAGACGTGAAAGACATAGAAGGATGGATCTTTATTTAATTTCTAATATTCGAATAATGTGAGATAAAAATATCAAGACATATAAAAATTATTCCTATTTTTTTAATAAACAAAAAAATTATAACATTAAAGAATTTATAATCATGTTCTGTCAGTAATTATTTTCTAAAGAATGAAATGAAGTTACAATAGTTTTATAACTAGCATCCTTTTTCCTCGAATAAATACACACAATTAACTATAAAAAGGCTGTACATAGTGTTATGTGACAATAAACTGATGCCAAAAGAACTATAAGTGCTAGATACATTACAATTATTTCCTAAATTGATCATTATTCAGTTGTTTAAGATTTTTTTCTAGTTGATATATGAAAGAAAATCGTTTATTTATAATTTGTATGCTATAAAATTAGAGACTATTCTAACCTGAGTTAACTCGGTTTAAGGAAACTCTCAGAAAATGAGAGGAAAAAGCCATGAAAATAAAAGTAGAAAAAGATTTATTCACAATATAGTAAGGTTCCCTATAGCTATCTAATGTAGAATGTTGTCCATTTTGTGTCTACATGATAAGGGAGAAATCCAATTTTTAACAATACTTAAATCGAAAAAGATCAATGTTTCGTAAATAAAACATACCAAAATTATGATGCAAAATATATTTTTAGTAAAATTTGAGGAGTTTTAGGAGTGAATCTGGATAAACTAATATACCACACATATAATAGTAGCGGTGTAAAAGTGAAATGTAATAATCGTCTAAATAAAATATTTACTTATTACATAACTTTAAAATGTATAAATCAAGAAAAAAAAAATCTATGCTTTAGGGGAATACTTCTGTGTATCTTTAATAATTAAAACCTGCTCTTAGTTCTAAAACTATCTTCACAGTAACGAATGTTGAAACCTTCAAATCCTCATATATTTTAAATTCATGAGTTTCATCTATCTATTTTCTAATTTTGCCCAATCATTTTTATACATATAGCAAACTCTCGATTATTCTTCGTGATCACAGAGCAAATTAGCACATATGTAAACAAAAGAAAAAAAAATCCGAAATAATTAGTAGCATGTTAACATAATATGAACATTAAATTTCTGCTTGCATATTACAATTTATGGTAAGATTGCTTTCGAAGATTTTGGCAAGGTACATCCTTATAAATTCCATGAATTATAATGAGGAGCAAAAACCAAAAAATCTTTCAATCAATTATTTTTTATAGTCACAATTTTGCGCTTTTTAGCTGTTTTGGTAGAACTTTAATTTTAAATGAGTGTCATTAATATTTGACTAACCCAAAAGAAGTTAATTTTATTTCTGGATTGACAATGTAAGTTTATGCTATAAATGTATATAGTTTTTCTTACTTTTGGCATGAAAATCAATAATTTTTCTTTCTCTATTAAGATATCTTCCATGCTTCTTATTGTTTCAATATTTTTAATTTACTGTATCATCGAATCCTTTACTTATACATACTTATAATAAAAATTCTCCATATTTAACACCAAATCTAGATAAGCATGAACTTGCCATATTTGTGAATATTGCATAATCACTACACCATTTATGCTCCAAACAGTAAGCCAGTTAGGGCAGAAATAACTTAAATAACTGATATGAAAGATACAAATGTTTACCGACGCTCAAACACATACAACATTCAGATGTATTTATCAAAATGATTGAAAAATGCTGTCGATGTATCATTTTATAAAGTAGTATTAAAAGTAAATATTTATTTACACTATGAATTGAAAGGAAACGAACAAAAGAGATTCAACATTATTGTAAGTCTGTAAAAGTCTATCAGAACTCCTTACTCAAGAGCAAGAAAAAAATTATGCTAAAATAAATGCCCCCCCCCCCCCCAACTTCAAAGCAACCCTCTTTTGATCTGCAGAAGAAATATTTGCTTTTTAGAATTAGCCTTCAGGATTTTGCTACAGATGCCAAAACTATTGAGAAAAATTAACATTTTATACTAAATGCATATTTTGTGAAAGAGAAGTTAAAAATTGAAGCAAAATGATAAATTTACTTTAAAAAAATACAAGTAAAACCTTAGATGTTTGAGAAAAACTTTTTGACCATGGAAATATTTTTTGCAATTACGAACATGCAGAAAAATAATTTTTGACTACATCATTCCTTAACAAAAGAGATAAAAATAAGTTGTTGATTAAGCTACTCCTTTGACTGAAACACAAATAATTCGAAATTATATTCTTTAACAAGGATGTATAAATAAATCAATTTCAAATCAGTTTATCATCAGAAATCATTTCATTAAACCGACAAGTTTTAAAATATTTAAAAAGCGATAGGAATAAAGATAAATAGAGCGATAGAGGGGAAAATTAAAAATTAAATGTCTTAAGATATTTAAAATATTAAAGTATTCTTAAAATTTTCCAGACTTGTTTATCTTAAATCTCAAAAAAAAAAAAAAAAATTAAATGATTCGATGCTTTTGCCCATTATTGTTCCTTTATGTTACTTTAAAAGTGCGGAATAAGATAAATTTGAATAAATTTGTCTCAAAAATGCAATTATTACTTGTATTTTAATTATACTTACCCCTTACTTGTATTTAGATCTCTCAAGGGCTCACCTATTATAAATGAGTAAGGGTGTCCCAATCCTGAGGAACCCAGGAATTATTATTCCCTTTAAGTTTATTCTCCCCTAAACCTGCTGCTGTTTGCTATATTTCTTCCTTCCCTCGACGGCAAGTGAGACATCTCTTCATGAGAAGCTGTCGCCTCTCTGTTTGCTTCTTGCTTCTCATAGACAGCCAAAATCCCACGTGTGTGCCGTGCGTTGCGACCCATTAGCCGAGTGGTACATTTTGGTCTCCGGTGTATCAATTGGCTGGTCTGCACAAGGGGATTTAGGAAAGGGATAATCTTCTTGGGCTCTGCTTTAAGGGTGGTAGACGTTCCTGGAAGTGACTCTTAACTTATAGGTCCTAGCTAGCACCAAGGGTAACTGCCGAGGCTGGAAAGATCAAACTCAAACTGAATTTTAGAAAGTAGAGATATTAGAAACAATGACTCCTTTTAAAGCATATCACTTCATCACCTTAATGAATATAAACAAACTCAAAAAGAATTCAAATCTTAAAAGTCATTTGAATTATATTTACAGCAAAATGAGTAAAATTACAATATACTTATGCTTTGAATAACCAAAACAAATTTATCAAAAAATTAGTATTCCCAAACATTTACCATTAATTGATTAGTTTCATTATTATATTACAGATAATGTTTGAAACCTCGATGTGTCTCATATTTAATTTTTTTTAAATGCGCATGTCAAAAAATATATTACATGAAAATTGTAAGAAATATCCTGCGAACAAAATAAATTTCACATTTTCTTAAAAATAAAAAGTGATGTCAATTTTTCTAATCGTATAAAGAACATGAAACTGAAAAGGCTTCAACGCATATGTATCAAACAAATAAAAGAAAACCCCATGAATTGTCCATTATTTTCAACAATTAATTTTTTTTCTTAAAAATACGCCATGATTATAATTAAAATTGCAGTAAATAGTTGCAATTTTTCCAATTAATGTCAAAAGAAAGTAAAAAAAAAAAACCTTAAATAAAATGATTTAACATTTCATCTCTATATGCGTGAAACAGAAAAAATTGTTTAGAAAAGAAATAGTTAAAAAATGGGCAGATAGATGCGCTATACTTGAGGTAAGATTTTAATTAAAGGATGCGGCATGTTGTTGTGGCACTGTTTATTCAAAACCCATTATCACGACAAGATGGTGCAAAAATTTATGAAACCTCAAAATTATTCTGTTATGAGTTTATTAAAAAATGTTCAATATTCTATCCATTGTTTTCTCAAGCGAGCTGAAAACGCAAAACGGCATTTTCCACACAGATAGGAATGTTTCGGCGGTGATATTGTAAATGTGCGGTGTGAATCGTGTTTTCAGTTCACTTAAGTTCACAGTCGCATCCCTGTGTGCAACATCTTATAAATAATCCGACAACTAGAAATTACAAGGGTTTAGATCAGGTGATCGTGGAGCCAAACTGTTGGAAAATTGCTATTGCTAATTCTGTCGTTTCCAAAATGCGGATTCCACAGCTATTTCACTGGTGTTGGAATGTACGGAGGAGTGTAATCTTGAATAAAATGCGGGAATGAGCTAGTTGCGCAAAAGAAATTCTCAGCGTGTTTCACAGACAGATTGTAGGGCAGAAAAAACCAATATTTTTGAATAAAAATAATAAATGCTACTGTAAATTCACAAATCACAGTGGCCCTTTAAAGATGCAATGGGTGTATTTGAAACGGATTCTCTCTAGTCCACATTCTATAATTTACCTAGAGATTAAAATGAGCTTCGTCCGTCCACAAAATACTCCATCTTCATCCATTGTCCTCTTTCATTCCAGCCAGAAATTGCAGGGTGAAAGAGTTTTCTTTTCGAAGGTCAGCAGGAAGCAACTCATTAGCATGCATAATTTTCCAGGGACAGCATTGTAGGATGTTTTATAAAATTTTACTATCCTTGTTGATATATATGTCTAAATTTCAACACATTCCTCTTGCATTAAACGTTCTAATAGTACTTCTTGTTTTTTCCTGAAATGCTGAAGACGCTGCTTCTATTGACGTCGAAGCAACTGCTTTTCTCTCCTTATCACATTTTGTGTCAAATGAACCCGCCTCTTCATGTTTTTCAATAATCTTCTTCCGATCGAAGGCAATCATTCGGACAAGAGCAGTTTATCACTCATCTTCAGACTGAAAGTAATCATCAGACCAAAACAACTTCTTAAACTCTTTAATGACGTGGCGACATTTTCAGATGCATAATAACAAGAAATCATGTTAACCATTTTTTTAATCACAAAAATAATAAGTGATGCTTATGTCATGTATTGTCATTATCATCTTAAAATTAATATATCTTTTAAAGCAATCAATTTAGCCTCATAAAATTAATATATCTTTTAAAACTTAGCATCTTAAAATCGGCATAACTTTTAAAGCAATCACTTTAGCATCTTAATATTAACATATCATTTAAATGATTCATTTTAGCATCTTAAAGTGAAGATACCTTCATTTTTTTTCAACCAGTCATTTTTAGCACATTATGTAGAGTTCAACACCATCTATCTTTTAAAGTTTTAATTATTGTTTCCTTTCGCAAAACTAATTCCCATTGATTCATGTGTACTCAGATGAAATATCAGGTCAGTCTAACCAGTAGTCCTTTTTTTTCATAATCTTTAGAGAGTGAAATTTAATTATAATCATCTGCAAATAAAGCTTTTCCTCGCTATTGTTAACAAAATTTAATAAAAAAAATCATTCAAATGAAAGGAATTTGTATTTCTGAAATAAAAATTTTGATAGATTTCTCAATGACTAAAATCTGGCAATTTTTTTTTTTTTTTTGTATTTTTACAAAACTGTAGGGCATTGTAAACATTGTAAAACCATAAACAGAGTTACCATAAACAGAACAGAAAACTGGATATAACTTCATTTAAAAGCCTATATGTGATGCTTATCTTTTCATAAGGAAATGGGAATTAGGGATTAATAATGCATCTCTTTTCATGTGTTTATAATATATAATATCCCTTTTCCTGCATTTATAACATATTATTATAATTGATGTATTTATAATTTAAAAACTTTGTTATTCCCTTAAAGAAAATCCTGGCAGGAAGGGAAAATAAGTACGTGCTTCATTTCATACCTAAAACGCTAATAAAAAGATGGCCCTAATTAGCGTATGTAAGCGATGACACTTATAGAACCCTGAAATTGTATAAATAACAGGTGAAAGTCTCATATTTCCATATATATATTCACCAATGTTAATTATAATTACATCGACGTGGTTAATAATATTGATTTTTTTTACTATCAAAATTGACAACATTATAGTAAGACAATGAATGCAAAATGTTTTCTATGATAATCAGCGGAAAATTGACAAATAATCTTATAAAGTAGATTTAAAATAATCGGCAATATGGTTTAAAATGGATTGCTGTTTGATGAGCTGAATTTATCAATACAGAAACTTAATCTTGTTGCGTGCTAAGTACTTCATCTAAGTAATTATCAAAATTCGTTATGCTTTGAAATGAATTTTACAAGAAAAGAAGAATAGAACCAATAATACAGCAGCATAGCTTCCGCTATTTATTTATAAAAGTTTGAAAAAACTTCCAAAAACCAATTTAACTATTTATAGTGATAATAGAAAGTATTTAGATAATAGTTATTTTTAGCTGTATCTGTAGTACTGAGCTGTATTAGTTTCAGCTATTCTGTATTTCAGAAACGTTTTGGATGTTAAGCCTCTTTGAGCCTGACGTGAATATTTTAGAATATTTCCATTATACTTAGAATGTTGCTTAGAATATTTTCATTATGCATTAACTTTTTTTTCTATTTTATGGTTAGAGAAAGATTTTTTATGTAGAAAGAACTTTAGCTTTGCATTATATATCAAAATTATCATTCGAGCATTAATAATTATTTGGGGTAAAGCATCTTCCCAAGAAAATATAATTCAAGAATGATTAAAGATAATACAGGATTTGTTGTTTCTGATGGCACTTGTCATAGACAATTCCGCTTGACTAAGTTAGCGAATTTAAGCCGAAATTTTTTACATATCTTGTTTTTCATTTGCTCTATCTAAGGCAAATCACGCATCACTCTCGTTTGCATAATCCCTTTTTGCAAGGGGGGGGCACATTCACACTTCTCACTGATACAAGAGATGAAGAATAGTTATGCCCAAACCGGTACTCGAACTCGGGACGGCCAGATCACGGGGAAGAAGTGCAATCCCTATGCCAAAACGCCGGTATGGAATTTGTTAATCATGCAAATGTTTCCCATTAAGAGATTTCGATTCATGGAATCTTCGCAGAGATATATTACGTCATCGGCTATAGGGTAACAATCACAACACTAATCTTGATCAGCATGGGAATCGATAACCAACTAAATTCTCATGTTTTTGTACCCACTGTTTCTTGCAACTAGGCGAATAACCGGGAACCTTCAGTAGCAAGCAACACCCCGAGTTAACCAGAGGCCGTGCAGACAACTTGATGTGATCAAAGAAAGCCAAGCCACCTAGCACGAAGGAAGAAACAATATTTGTGACACTGAACCCTCTAGAAAATACGTATATTGATACAGAAAAAAACTTTAAAAAAACGCATTTTACATTACATATTAAATTACAAATCATTAAAATTGCATAAAATACATTAGATGTTCGTTAACTTTTTACATTAGAGAACTAAAGACAAGATCTTTGACAAATTGTTCTTAAAGAAATTTTAAGAGATCTTCGACATCAAGAGATATCCACATTCATGGTCATCTGAATCTGTGTTCATATCATGGTGCACAGACATTGATCGATCACGTGATGTATAGAGTCACGCTGACATATTGAGCTTTTGTCAAAGAGACGATTTTAAGATGGCAATCTCCAGTGCAATAAAATTAATTGAAGTTTAAAAATGTAATGAAATTTAAGTGCTTATAACTTAGATTTAAACGAATGAAATTAGATGTTGCAGATAATATTTGCGGGTTTTAGATAATCCACTGAAAATCAACTAAAGGTTTTTATAAAATTGCAAAAAAATAATCTCAAATAAAAAAATGTATTCTAATTTATGAGTTAGATATATACTATCATTGCACTTTTAATGGTAATCAAAATAGATGTGCTTGTTGGCACAAACTCATCAATTTTATATAAAGATTTTTTTTAATTTCCCTCTTAATTTTTGATCTGAACATTTTAAAAATTTTAATGAATAAACATTTTAATCAGTGATGCTTATTCATTACAAAACCGTGTTTTTAATTATCTAATACTGCAGAAAATTTCAGTATTACTCCTGGACCAATAAATACCTTTGTGTTAAAACATATGCAAAAGACCCAGCAAAATTAATTAGAAGGAAAAGTTATCAAGCTTAGTAGCTGAATTGCTTCGTATTTTGAAAGGGAAATGAATTCACAAAGCCTAAAAAGCTTTTCTTTTTAACAAGTAAGTAAGCCATAGCTATGCCATGGACAATGGTTTCTTATTTTCAATAATATGATATTAAACTACATATTCTTCGAACAAAAAAATAAAATACAGAATTTTGTTCCTTAATTTAAGTGAATTTTCTCTTTTACATTTTGTAGTACTCGAGAAAGAACGATTTATTTAAAAATAACTTTACGAAATTTCAGTTGTCATTAATTAATCGATTTCAGAATCAGTTTTGTTTTTGTACTTTCTGTATACTTCATCATAAAGAATGAAATTTGCTTTCATAGTGGAAAAGTCCTACAAAAATTAAACATTGCTTTACAACAAAACTCTTGAAATAACAGAATAAAAGCTTCCTAATTAATTTGCAGTTCTAATTTCAGGATGAAAGGGAACAATAAATTTTCAAAATGAGAAAATTTTGATAAAATTTATTAAAAATATAACTAAATCATAGAAAAAGACATGAAATAAAAAGAAGACAACGGTATGACATGAAATGAAGGCATGAGCTAGAAATTAGTTTCTAATAATAGCTAATTATATATGAATGAGCATAGAATTCCTCACAGAAATTGTTTCTAAAGTGGCGTAAAATAAAATTGTAAGCAGTCTTTTAATTACAGCTTTCCCGTTCACTTATATAGTAGTTGTGTTTCTTTTAAGTTATGCAAAGTAAGATTAACTTCTTGTTAACTGATTACAAATAGTTAATCTACCAGTACTACTAGTTAACTATTTGTTAATTGTTTTTAAAAATTGTTACTTGTGAAGAAAACATATCGAATACAATTTATTTAGTTTGATTATGATATCCACTCATACACGAAAAGACATTCAAGGCATAATCAACCGATTAGGATATTCAGTCCATATTTGGCTAGGATTTACCATTCTGGTGATAAAACTATATTCTAAATTTCATCTATTCAGCTGCATGATTTTTTTAATTATTGTGTTGGCATGTGCTTGAAAGGACAAACAAGTAGATGTCCATTAAATGGATCTTGTTAAGAAAGTGGCAAATATCTAAAATATAATTTTGATGTAAGGTCACATATCAAAATTCATTTTCTAGTTTATTGCATTCATATGTTCTCTGACAGATATTATTGAAAAACTTAATTGTGTTTTTGGAAACTCCAATCCAAATATCGATGTTGAAATGCTGGGCATTACAAAACTTTTTATTAATATACTTCATATATTTAGAAAAATGAGTATGTAAATTTGTAAAGAAGAAAGTAAAACTTATTTTCTTGTTCAAGTTTAATACACGATACTTAGGTTAAGAATAGGGACAGAGAAATTCTGTCCTTTTCTTTTTATTGTTTTGGGATTTAAGTCTTTTTCTAAACTTGAATATTAGTCTAATGCGTATTTATATATAAATAAACTTGTTTATTTCTGAACTTCTATATTAGTCTAATACTTACTAATATATATAAAAAAATTACAAAAGTCAATAGTATTTTATTTCATGTCATGAACAATTTTTTTTAATCTTCAATTCTTATCACATACAATTCATTTCCCCGAACTTTTAATAATTTGAATGCTTTATAATCATTAAGGAACATCACTGTTGAATAAATTCTCTGCTGCCACTCCTTTTAGACAATAGAAAAGGAACGTGAGAATAAAGTTATGCATTCAAGATTGTGGTGAGTAATAACAATGGACGATGCGTGGTTACTGTTACAATTTTGCCATTCAAAAGTTTTGAATTTTTCGCTTTTTTAAAAGTGTTGTCATATTGCACTTGAACTAAATCAGCAAATGTGTAAAATAAAAGGTAATTTTATTTCCGTATTGATTTGCATTTGTTAACACTCCATTTTCTATTACACAGTGCCACAGATTCCCTTAGCGGTGACTTTTGGAACTATTTTTTTTCAAGGAATCCTTCGTCTCCCGTTTTGTTTCATCTTCCTACAAAATGTGGCGTCTTTCTCGCAAATAGATCGCACTACAGAACACTGTGAGCACTGTCAGTTTAATTATGGCCACCCTGTATTTGGTGGTGAACTTTTTAAAAACTGCTTATGCACTGCTAAAGTTTTCTTTAAATTAGACTAGTTAAAAGAAAAAATATTGTGAAAAATTTTATATAGTATTATATATCATGAATATAAGTTATATTTCTTTTTGTTTCTTTTTCATTCTGAAATTCCGAAATTTTGAGCATTTTCTGGAGATATCATATTAATAACATAATAATTGTTATGAATAATATTTTTTGAGCCCTAGGTCTATTTTCAAGCAGAAAGTATTTTGCAGTACGTGTTTAGAGAAAAAAAAACATTAAGCATTGTACTAAGAGATTTTTTAGATTTTTTTCAACAAATTTTATTGAAAAATTTTCATGAAAATTAGATAGATTTCCATTTTCAAATTCATTGAGTACACTTTTGAATCTATATGAAAGAAACGAGTTAGCATGAAACAGATCTCATCGATTACAAAGGAGAAGGGAGAGACAGAAATATCATTGCCACATCCGTTCCGATATCATCGTTCTGAAGAGAATTTTATTTCCCAACTGCAATATCTTTTTTTTTCTAATCTTGATTTTTAATAAAACCTTTATGTCTCTTTTATCAGTATCGAATACATCAAAAAGACAAAGCATTGGTTAGCTGTTAAAAACGTATAAATATTCTTTTCGTTTAATGATGTTGATATAAATTCTATACGCCATAGCTACAGAACGTATGCCAGGGAGCTACAGAAAAAATGGTTTCATAATTTATGAAATTTTGTTATCTGTTAAATAACCTGAACAATCTATTTCAGCCTTTTCTCTGCTTCATGAAATTTTAAAGTAAATACCATTTAATTAGCCTTTTATGTGATTTTTTCTCAAATCTAAGAAGTTACATTTAGCCATTTTATTCAAACTGCTACTACACACCGACACAACAGTTTAGACATTGTTATTTTTATAGGTTTTTGAAATAAATATTGAACAAATCACAATAAGTGTGTCCATATTTATTTTCTTGTATTTTATACTTAATATATCAAGCAGAAAATTTTAATTGCTCTATTTATATTTTGCAATAACAAACAAAAATAATAATAGAAGTGTCAGAAAAGTTTAGACAAATTAACAAAAATTAGTTAAAGCAAATCAAAGTACATAATTTTAATTAGTCGGAGTTCCATTTTTCTTAACTAATTCGTAAATACAATTATCCATTGAAGAAACCAAGTTATATATAATTTTTGTTTCGATAGTGATCCAGGTACATTCAACTAGAAAAAAATTCAATTAAAAAAATTTAAAACTTCTTAGACATTAAAAATACTCGCAATCTCGTCAACTCGCTTACTTTCTAAATTCAGAATCCAACTTTACTCACCTCTTCTGATTGAATTTGTTTGACTCTCGGCATCTTCACTAACAGTTGTTATCCACTATTCAACTAACATCTTCACAAAATGTTGTTAACTTTAATATCTCGAATGTGTGACACCACAAGTTTAAAATTTGCATATTTTTGCACGAATTTTTCTAAAATTCACCATAGTATCTATAATTTGATAGTGAACATTCTATTTTTTTATGTTATTGTAAAATATGAATTGTGTAATTCAAATTTATTTATCAGACACTTTGAGAAAAAAGTATAGCAAATTAATTTTTACATTCTTACTGCAATTCATTCAATGTTTCTTTAAAACAACAACAAAAACGGTAGTGTCTAAACTTTTGATTCAAGGTTTTTATTTAGCGAAGGAAATTTAATTATTTCAAATATTTTATCAGCTTAGAGTACATTTGAATTTTGTTTAATATACGAGGATAATAAAATTTTGGAAGTTGGATAAAACAGCAAGGAAAAGAAACTCGAAATATAAATCAATGACAAAAAACTATAAAAGTGATAAGAATTTTAAATAAAATAATACAATTAAATAACACAAATAAAAAATATATAAATAATAATACATATACAATTAAAAATTACATATATAAAGTGCCTTGCTCAGAAAAATCAAGCAATGCTTATGCTTTCTATTTCATGTTAAAGCTTAACTATAAAGTGCATTTAAATAAAGGAACAAATCGATAATGACTTGAAATAAACTTCTGGAAAAAGCTTTTGTAGATCCAAACGCTTTCTTTCAGGATATCACAAATTCCTATAATATATGAGAGTGCATATATTTATGAAGCCTTTTTCTGTATATACGATATAACAAGTGAACAACTCGTCATTATATTAAAAATAAATTATTTTAAAATAATGAGCAAACAAAACAAACATAATAATGTACTCTATTTAAATGAGAATTTCCTTCCCCCTTGTACAATCCTATCGTTTAACTTCGGTTCTTTCGTGTTTGTAAAGCTGGAATTTTATAATCAATTTTCCACTCAGCTACAAAATTATTCGTGATCTGAAATCATTTTACATGCTCTTTTTTGTCTATATTACAATATTTTAATATTTTCAGCATTACTTAAAAATTAATTGATTAAACTATTTCAATTTCTATTCAGTACAATCGCACATTGCGATAACAAATTAGTAAAAGGTTGAATTTTTAATTCTACTTTTTAGCACATTCCTAAATGAGTATTTAAAAAGATTATTATTTTTCCTTTTCCTGTTGTTTGGACGCATTATATTTGCATTGTCTTGAACAAAAATCATGAACGCATTATAAAAGTTAATGAATTTATATTTAAAACTCTTCATTAAATGTATTGTATTAAAAGGATTAAATTTGATTTAAATTTCTGATTGTTGATCTTAAAAACAGGAAAGATATGAAATAAAAGAAATGTGATTTTGCTGTTTGTTTCTTAAAATCTAAATATGAGTTTCAAAAGAAAGTTGTAGCGATAAAAGTTGGAAAAAACTTTTAAAAACTTAAAACTTATCAAAAAATTAATAAAAAAAGTGTTATATATTTTTGTCCTTGTATAGACCAAAAATGTAGTTTATTTACAATTTTTTATCATTGAATAATGATGGTACTTTTTTATCATTGAATAATAATAATAATACTCTTTAAAATAAAAAGTTTATTTGATAATTGCCTTTATATTCTCCGCCAAAGTTATGAATATATCTCACAAATAATTTAGCGAACAAAAAGAATACATTTTGAAAACAAGCTGCACAAAATTTTAAAAATCTCTTCATGTTATATTTTTTTATGCAAGAAAAAAAATATTTATGCAGTTATGTTTAGAACTGAAAAATTTTACGATACAGTAACATAGTGTTTATTTCTAATACAAAAAATAAGATTTAAGAAGAATTTGTTATTAATATCCGACAGCTTAGAAAAAATAATTCAAAGCACAAGTTGACTTTAAGCATATTTCTTTTTTACATATCATGCCTGTTCTTAAGATGCATACTTAAATAAATTAATTACCTCAAAACGTGAACAATGAGCACCCTTGTTGAATAAAATAATTTATAATAATAATAAATTTATGCAAATATTAAGATATTTATATCCTGCTGGTTTTTAAAAATTAAAATAATGAAAAATATATCAGACATGTTACTTAGCATTTAATATTGCCTTTTGTTTGTTTATTTTTTCTTTAAAAATTGTTTATAAATGTTATTCCATATTTAAAGAATATTCTGAAATCGATGGCATGAAATGTAATTTTAACTAATTTAAAACAACTGAAGGAATTAGGTGACTGAGATAGCCAAAAATATGCATTAAATACCACCTTGAATTAGAAAGTGTTTGACAAAAGCTAGTGTATGTGTATTTGTGCTCAAAAAATTGTTTATCTGGAATAAATTTTTAAAAATAGTAAATACAAGCACATCTAAAATTTCTATATTACTGAAAATACTGTAATTAAGTATTAATTTTGGTATGAATTATAAATGAATTTGATTTACAGAAAACCCTAAGAATCAAGTGTTGAAATAAATTTAAGGACGTAAACTGTGCACTTATTTTGCTGAACTAAGAAAGATACCCATTATATACTTTCAAACATAGTTGCATATTTTATTTACGATTAATTACAAAAGTTATTGAATTCACGCATTTCAAAGAAAGAGAAGAAACTGAAACACATTTTTAAGATAAAAAATGATATGCTTTGCCAATTTAATTAGAAATTATATTGGATAAATTATATTTATAAATTGGAAATTATATTTCTCAGCGTATAAATTAAGTGCACTATCCAGTTAAGAATGGTTTTTAACGAAATATTTTACAAATATCAGGTGTTCTTGTATGTTTTAAACCAAATTCTAATCTTTTCCTCTGACAAAACGTTACGCTATCTCTTAAAACATCTCTCAATCCTCTCAAAATTATTTTTCGCCAGAAGGTTTTAATTAAAGTTTTTGGAAAGTTTAGTTTAATTAAAGTAAGATACGGGCTGAATTTTTTGACTGTTCTATTATTTCTCTCGTCCGCCAGGTTAATACTTACAAGAGAGGGAAACTGTAATTATCCTTCACGGTGAAAGAGAAGGAATAGCGATTAAAATTTTAAACCTTTCATTTAAAATTTCTATCGCTGCCCTATTGTTGTCTTCCTCAAGTTTAATAATTTCGTTTTTTCTTCTCTATTCTCAAACAAAACTACCTCTAGCCTCCTTCACTTTTTTTCTTGTTTTATTCTCATTTAGACGCACATATTATCTCCTTCATAATATACAAAAGATATTTTCCCTAATTTAAAACATAATGTCGTCTGCCCCTTAGCATTTTTGTATTTTTTCTTCTGAGAACAAATAATTATATAAATTGTTTGATGCAGAATGCATTTTATTCATCCATATTGTTTGATATTTAATTGCAAACGTACCATACTGCTTAGGTTTAAACAATTTTGGTTAAAATTTGGGCATAATACATTAAAAGAAATATTGCTTGTCTATCTAATAGAATATGTGAATACAAATTTAGATTATCATACTAATAGCTTGAAGTATTACATGATCAATTTCGGCCATATTGTATACCTATTAAAATTATAGATGTGAATGATATATTTGAAAAAATTACAATTGAGAAGATATTTTCTTTAAATAATTGGATTTATCTTCTCAGAGACATAAATTTAAATAAAAGATATATTAACGAAAATCGATCGATGTCTGTAAGTTATATTCTTTTATAATGTAAACGGAAAAGTCTATAGGAGGACATTTCAATTTTTCGAGGTTTTGTTTATTTAAGAAGTAAGAAATTATTAAAAATTTTAATTGCTTTAAATTTTAAAAAGAGTTGGATACACTTTATTAAATAAGATAATATACAAAGAAATTAGATGGTATGATGGAATTTTACTGGTTTTCAGAAACTGATAGGAAAAACTTTTTTAAAATAACTGCATACAAGAGAGTGGAAAAAATATACGGACTGAAAAATATTTTTAAAAATTTCAATTGCAATTATAGAAAAAAAGAAACAAAACTATGATCATTTATTTGTTTACTAGATATCTAAATATTAATGACTGTACGAAACCAAGAAAATTGTTTTTCTAAAAAATAAGATGCACCACACTCTGAAAAATATCAGCCTCTGAAAATCACACTCTGAAAAATATCAGAAAATGTAATGAAACTCGGTTTCTTTTTCTAGTGCTGATACATTCAAAATGCTATATATATTCAAAAATTTTTAACGCTGACTGATAATAACGCAAAACTGATACATTCAAAACGTTTTAATGCTAGATCATTCCAAAACGCGTCAAAGAGTGTGGGAATCTATCATTAAAAGCCATTTTTTTTTTAATATTCTAATTTTAGCAAAATAGAAATACTTTTCTTTATCAAAATTGTTTAACATATATTAATTGTGACTAATTTAAAAGTATTTGAAATTTAATAGAATTTTTTTTTATTTATTGACATTGATACATAAAACGACAAACATAGTGTCTGATACGAATCAAAGCAGCATCATAATTTTATTATAGATCAAAGCAACATGTAAAACCTGTAGGGTGGAAATTGTTTTTAAATCGCAAGTTTAAAAACATCGCAATTTTTAAATCGCATGTGGTCAAGGGATTCTTTAATATTTTATTGTAGAAATCATGAGTGATCACGAAAATAAAAATTGCCGCTCAATTATTTTTCAGGTCGTTGTTTAAATATTGTGGGAAATATATAATTAATCGTAAGGAACAATCTAGTTTCGTAAAGAACAATTTTGAAGCTGATAAATATAAAGATTGGACTTTTCAGCTCCAAGCAATTTATAAGAGAACAAAAAACGAATAAAAACTGCAAAATATTGCTTAATTGATTTTATTAATTTTAATTTTTAAAGTAAGACTTTTTTCTCCCCGAAAGTTTCATGTTTTTTTTTATGTGGCAATGTTTTTGCTTGTATATTTCTTTCCATCAATGCTGCAAAACTCAAGACACACATTCAACGAAACAATGAAGAGTTTCCGAAATTTCAGCATATCACTGCAAAATTTCTCCCTCTTTTGGAATTCAATCAATTTTTTAAGAAAAATTGATTGAATTTCCATAGGCACTTGTTTGGTTTCATATATATATAGGTCCAAACATATTTTTGAGAGGAAGGTAGATTTTCTGAAAACTCTCAAAAGATGTCTGCGCTTATATTTGTTTAATACCCATCAGACATCGAATATTCTTTTGAATATCAAACCCTGAAAAATACGGGCTGTCATTGGGGCTTCTAAAGGAAGGGAGTGGATTTTTCTTGTCTTTGAAAAAAAATCATTCTAGCATTCTGAGATACCTGAATTAGAATTATCTTAGAAATGTAGTAGTAGTTGTTTCTGTTTACATATTTCTTTAGGTCGCATCATCTTAGAAATAAGAAGGGATCCTATGAATAAGACCTACAAATTCTCTGGTTCTGATTTTAAACAAAAACAAGTCATATCTATAAAAAGAACGTGTATTATTATAGTTTTTATCATCAGGTGTGAATCACAGACTAATGACTATATGTAAAAAGTCTACAAAAAATAGACTGATTCTAGTCATATAACTGATTCTCCGACCCGCCTCGAAGACAAACGGATAAAAAACTGAATTGCCAGATCACAGCAACAATAACCCTGGCAATACAGTAACACTGGAACTGTGTTTGAGTTCTAAAGCCCATCAAATGGTCATGGTACAACCTTTCCAAAAAGGAAGTACGTCCCGCCATCGATGGAATCAATCAGACTTCCAAATTTTCGTATGCCTTCCAGACTACCGAACATGCCGAAAGCTTCTTATCCTCATTTCGAGGTGCTCCTTTGTGGGAAAAAATCCATTCTGTCAGTACCTTTTAACTTAAAAAAGATGTTGACTCTAGACTCCTTATAGTTCAACTTTTTGAGTACATTCTCTAACTATTCATCGAAATCAATTAATTATATGCTGTAATAATATGTTTATGCATAGAAGGGGCTGGTTCATATTTTTTTTTATTGGAGCCCCCATTCAAAGATAAGGCATTGCTAAAATATTCTTTTCTTTTAGACTCTTATGAACCATTTTTGCAATTTAATTTACTACATATTTTCTCTTTTATTTATTATATCCTTAACCACAGCCTGCGAATAATTAATTATTTCTTTAATGCGTCACAAATAAAAAATGGGGAAGCGTTTACAACAAGCATGTGCCAATGTTGAAAATAAATATAGGAAATTTGAGATGCTAGTACTTACTACCGATTTGAACTCTTTGCACTTCAGTTTACAATTAGAGTCTTTCATTTGATTATTATTTGAATTTTTAGAGGCGTTATGGTCGCTGTCTCTGTAGACAGTCAATATTTAAAAAAAGACTGTTTCATTGTTTTTGAAAAAAATACCAGCTTTAATTGGGAATTTGCGAACACAATTAACATTACATTTCAGACATGAATGGATAATAGTACTAGCAGAAGCATGTTATGCTTTGTGAGATTAAGACTTTTTATCTCCATATCATAATAATAGCTTTTCTGCAAAAAAATATGGATTGTCTTACTGTTTCTTTAAACAAAAGGTAATGTAAAAATCAGCAATGAGATAGGTTATATTTTAATTTTAAATTGTGTTTTGTAAAAAGAAAACCATTTTTGCAGTCATTCTTTGGATTTCAGCTAAATCGTTTTTCTTCAATATATATTGTGAATTTATTGCATAACTTCTCACATATACCATAAATAATTAATCTAAATAAGTTCTTTTTGTTTCCATTTGTTCTCAAAGTATCATTGGGAAGAGACTATTTCTTAGTAAACTCAATTCCTTTATACTATAAAAATCTTTCTTTGAGCAAAAAGAAAGGATTTTGTTGAAATATCTGTGAATTGAATTGAAGAAATGAAAAAACAAACTGCTCGGTGAAATGGGAAAAAGAAAATAATTAGGGAAATAAAAGAAAAAAGTCCATAGTATCTATTATAACATTCATGCATTTAATTACTTGAGATCTAAATTGCTCTGCATTAAACAGTCATTTTTATCGATTAAAACTTTGTTGTTATTTATAAAATTTTGAATTAAAATCTTATAAACCTCAGACTTTTAGTTTAATGGAACATACATCATTTTCAGTAAAATACATCATGTCTTAGAAAATTTGTACATTTCACATGCTCTTATACACTGATGGAAAAAAAATCCCAACACCAAGAAAACATCATTGTACAGTAATGAAACTTTGGGAATACATTTGCCTAGGTAACATATTTAATTGATTAAAGTTTCAAGATCACAGGTAGAGCCATTGGCGAGAAGAGCCATTTCAAATGTGAAATGTTGGTACATTAGTAACCGGTGTAACCGCCAGAATTTTGAATGCAAGCATGCAAACGCGCATGCATTGTATCGTACAGGTGTCGGATATCAGTTTGTGGGATGGAGTTCCATGCCTGTTCCACTTGGGCGGTCAATGCATGGACGGTTAATGCTGGTTGTGAATGACGCTGGAGTTGTCGTCCAATGATGTCCCATACGTGCTCGATTGGAGAAAGATCTGGTGATCTAGCAGGCCGAGGCAACATGTTTACTCTCTGTAGAGCATGTTGGGTTACAACAGCGGTATGAGGGCGAGCGTTATCCTGTTGGAAAACACCCCCTTGAATGCTGTTCATGAATATCAGCACAACAGGTGATATCACTAGACTGACATACAAATTTGCAGTCAGGGTGCGTGGGATAACCACGAGAGTGTTCCTGCTGTCATACGAAATTGATCCCCAAACCATAACTCTAGGAGTAGGCCCTGTGTGTCAAGGCCGCAGACAGGTCACTAGCAGGCGTTCACCTGTCCTCCTTCTAACCAACAAACGGCTATCACTGCGACCAAGGCAGAACCGGCTTTCATCAGAAAACACAACAGATCTCCACTCCGGCCTCCAATGAGCTCTAACTTGACACCACTCACGTCGCAAACGGCAGTGGTTTGGAGTCAGTGGGATGCACTGTACAGGGCGTCTGGCTCGGAGCTGTTCTTGAAGTAACCGATTTGTAACAGTTCGTTGTGTCACTGTGGTGCCAACTGCAGCTCGAATTTCAGCTGCAGACGCAGTACGATTAGCCACAGCCATACGCCGAATACGACGGTCTGCCTTATTTATAAAATTGCCTATCTAATATTTGAAACAAGGGATCATAAAAATACCTCCATCAGAATTTCTTAGTAAAAGCACCAAGCGGAAAATTTCTCACACATTTCTTTTGTGTCCCAGTTTAAACGGACACTTTTTACAGATCATTCACACGAAAAAGTATATTGAAATTAAAATCAAAATTGGTCTTCTTTTCGACCACTCATCTGCAAAAATATTTCATATAAAAATATTGAGCTCTTATAAGAAAGCAAATTGGCTATAATAATAAATAATAATAATAATAAATAATCTAAATTATTATAAAGAAAAAAAGTGCAATTCATTTTTTGGGGAGTGGGGACTGTAAAATGATTGCTTCAGTGATGAAAAAAATTAATTTCAATGTGAATCATGGAATTTTTTAATTTTATGTTTTGCTCGTCTTTTGCAAACATTCAGTGTCAATTTGTAAATGAAATTGTAAAGAAAATTGCAGTAAAAATGAATTAAAATTTTAAAGCATTTTTATAATAAATACTTTTGAAAGAAAAATTAAAAGATGGTGCTAAGGGAAACTAATATGCAATTTACGTTACGAAAACCACTGACAAATGCAACCTGAAAGTTAGCAAATTCATTATGCAGCTTAAATTCCATATTAATATGGGGAAGACGGAGCATGACAAAATGGAGAAGAGTGTAAAAATTGTAGTTTTGCGGTTTTAAATATTTACTATTCTAGAAAACAGTTTTGATGTAAAAGGTGTCACTTTTTTTTTAGAAAACAATATACATTCCAGAGGAAATACTCGAGTTTGTAAAATTCTGCACTTGCGATAATGTGTCCCAAAGACGATTCAAGTTCTTCTAAAATATTTTAAAAGAGTTTTTTTTCTTACGTCCTATGAAATTAAAAAAGTCTGTATTAGTAAATTACTCGCAAAAAATAGATGAAAGTTATGAATCAATTCAAATAATTATTAGGAAAACTTAAAACGTGAATCGTTGTTTATTTGTTTCTCTATGTGCATAAATTTCCTTGTTCTCCCCATAAAGTTCCCCTACTTATAAAAAATTATATATTTTTTAGTTATTTTTTATAATTTACCATTTTTATGAAGTACCATTTTCCATTTTGTTTAGAATTTACCATTTTTTAGTTTTTAAAATCCTTGCATCAATTGTTAATGCATTGGAAAAAATTATTCGCAAATAATCAAACATGAATATTGATAAATTTAGTCATAAATCCTTTTTGAAACTAAGAAAATGAAGAAAAGTACTCTAGCTAATTGAATAAACAAGAAATAATACTTTAAAAAATATTCTTATTTCAAAAGTTATCTGCGTAAAATGTTTAGTGAATACTTAAGGACTAAAATTTCAACATTTTGGAATTTTATTTGCTTATTTTCGTTTGCTGAAGGTTAATCATTTTTTTCTAATATCAATCAAAAAACTGAAACATTAATTTGAGATTTTGTTGAAAAGATAATAGTAAAAATATTTTAAAGATTTCTAGAATAGATTTTTCAAATTCTGGAGGCCGTTATTTCATTTCAATTACTTACAGTGAAAATGGGGAAGAATACTTCAAGAATATTCGTTTTGAAAGAATAAATCTATAATAAAGAATAAATAATTTTTGCTACATATCTTTATTTATTTTTAAAATTTTAAGATCGTTCAAAGTTACATTACCTTCTGATTTCAGAGTTAGACTTATTATTGTATAACGTTATATTATGCGCGGATATTACAATGCCTTATCACGTTTTTGCTGTTATACGCTAAGAAAGTGATACCAATATTTTTTATTCTTTATTTTAATAAACTTTTCCCTAAAGAATTTTTATATTACAAATTATAGCCACATGTGGAAAAAATTAATTGATTGGGATAATTTACCTAATTCTTCCTAGTTTTTAATACTGTATTCTTAGTGTATCTTGTAGTAACAAATAAGGTGTTAAAAACTTATTGAATTTACAAAAAAAGAAAAAAAAATATTGAACTACGATTATATTATTCTACAAGCAATAATTTTTATTTCTTTCCATAATAATTAATTTTTAGAATACCATGAAAAAGAAACACTTCAAAATTTTTTAAAAAATAATAACTATTTTTGAACCGAAATTTCTAATTATAAATATATATAATAATTTTAATATTTTGGATTTAACGAGAAATCATAATAAATCATAGCAAAGAATTTTTGTTGGTTTTGAATATATTTTTGTATAAATTTAGTCAACTAGATATAATAATTCTTTTTCAGATTATTGTTTTGCTGCTGTGTACAGTGCTTTGTTCCTCACTGAAGAAAATGTGAATATAGTTCTGAAACATTCACAGTATATAAAGCAGTGATCGATCCAAACAGAAATGTGTCGTTACTGATCTATATGTGCGGCTTTTGTGCAAATTTGACATATTAAATAATTATTTTTAATAATTTATTCATATGTGTAATTATGAAGGACTGGGGAGTCGTTCGAAATGATGATGGTTCTTTAACAGACTTGCAACTTAGAGAAAATGAATTTGCTGTCTAAAGAAACTTGCTATCTTTCCTTCTGCCTTGTCATCAGTACATATGGCGCTTCTATTTTAAAAATATCTTATGTTCCTGGGTTAAATATCATTCAGCATACTTTTGCTGGACTCTATAATACTCACCACTTCATCAGCAAACATAAAATCAGATGTCCTCAATGCAATTTGAGCAATAAATCAGCTCCTAATTAATGATTTCACATTCCAAGAAGTCGAGCAGTTTGCATTCGCAACTGAAAACTTTACAATTTTCAATATCATTAACACCAAAAATCGTACAATAGCAAAGGTATTCTTTATTGTTGCATAGTCTTAAGAATATTATTTTAAAGAAATATGAGGAATTTTTGGCGAAGAATTTCATTTCATCTTCTCTTTCTAAAAGTTTTCTGTTGCTTCTATCTTTAAAAGCTTGCTTTTTTCCGTAACACAGAACTCTCATTTTGAATTTAATATTTAAAATTGTAAAATATATCAATTAAAGTTCAATAGGTAAGGATAAAATTATATTTTTGGGTATAATTTTAAAATGTAAAAGCAAATATATGGGAAGAAAACTTCATTTACAACAACTAAATAAGAATTTGTGAATATAAATATTTTTCAAATAATTTTAGAGGCTTCAAAATGTATATTGTTTCACTAAATGTATAATTGATGTTGAAATATTATAATCACATCACTTTATATATTTATGCGTTTCATTTCTTATTTTTCTATTTTCTATATATATATATATATGTAAATGAAACAGAATGTCTTGAAAAGGCTCCTATTTATGATGGCAATATTCTGTGTATTGATATTTATTATTATTCCCTAAATACTTGTCAATTATTTTTATTGAGATAAATAGAAATTTTTAGGTATATTTTTTACGTAAAACATTATATTCATCCACCATATTTTACTGCTCGATAGAAACCTGTTTATAACTAATGTTACTTGTACTTGTTGATATTTTAAATAAACTGCGTACGGATAAGAAATACAAAAAAATAGTATAGTCTCTGACTGTAATAAATTCTTTTTAGCTATTTAATTCTAAGATTTTAATATTTATTTAAATCTTTTGAAAAATAAGTTTTCTTCTGAAATACAGTTTTATTACGAAACATATCTTCGTTTTCTACTCCCTTTCTTATACGTTCTTTCGAATCAAATTACTCAATGTGCTCTTTCAAAATATTAAATGCTTTTACTTATTATACTTCAATAAAGGGATTAAGAAAGATTCAAGGCATCACCTGAAAAAAACTTTCTTTTGAATTTCGGAATAAGATCGACTTCTTATTGATGAAATTTAAAATCTCATAATATAAACTGAAAGTAAACACATCTTTAATTCCATCTTACTTCAAGGTAGAATTAATGTCAAACATTTAACGCATTTAATTTGAATTTTATCATGCTTATACATATGAAGGATATACCTGACAAATGACGGAGTGCAAGAATTACACTTCATCAAAGGCGAAAAAATAGTTTTAATTAATTTCATAATATTTTACTTAAATTAATAGATTGTAAAAAAATTCACACCGAAGTAGCTCTTGAAGATATATTCAGAACTTTCATCTTGAATTACGGTAATAAATTGATTGTATTTCACATTTAGCATTTTAAAAGGATTAAGTAAGGATTAAGCCATATGAAATATATCTACATATGACTTTAGAATATATGGGGTATAAAATTTTGAAAAAAGTATTTTCTTTGTTTTCCATGTTTTATTTCATTAGCAAAATTAAAATGTCGTTTCTTATTTTCTTTTCCTGGCATGGTTTGGAGTTTAAAAATTGAAACGTAAACTGCCGTATTTTGAAGCAGAATACATTGGTTTTAGATGAAGATAAGTTAGAAATTAGATTCTTCGTAAACAGAATCAGAAACAGACTCAATTCATATTTTTTATGTTTTTATCAATGAAGAAAAGGGCTAAAATATATGTTTGCATCATTTTCGATAAGAGTGTTGAAGGCATGGATGTTTTTTTTATTAAATGAAGATAAGTGTTAATTTATTTTTTGTATAGTATAAATTTATTGCTACAGATTACCCAATCCGTAGGGGTTCGTTTCTGTGTAGTGAGATGTATGGTGTAGAAGATAAAAAACAATGACCAGTACTTCAGTAGAAAACACAACAGAAACGCTTATTTACAAGATGACATTAATTGTGCTGTGAAGCAAAATTTCAGGTTCGTAACATTGCTTCCCACTTCTAGAACTGACCTCCTGGCAGTCCCATCTCTATCCAACAGCTGATGTAGGCTTCTAACCAATGTAAACAATCTTCCTTTTGGCATTGGACGACTTCCGCACATTCGGTGACATCATTTACTAAATTGACGACAGTGAAAGATCCGTCCGAACATTCTCTTTGCTATGACTTAGATCTCTTCGTCGCTTCGCTTTATGCATAAAGACCTGATTTCTGTTCTTAAAATGCAATGTGTCCCGTGGAGCCAAATGATGTATTGTAGCAGAGTTATTCGGAAAGAATTCTTGCCAGTCTGGTCGGTTGGCCCTTTTGATCTTTCTGCATTGAACCAACCGAATATCTGGAAGGTCCAAAAATGCCCTCTGCCATCCACTTAAAAATCAGGAATTCGCTTTCTTTGTCAAAGCTTTCACGGAAATACGTTCACCTATTCCCACCCGGGAATTGTCCGCAGTTCTCAACACAGGATCTGAACAATACTCCCACCTTTGATGGGAGTGTTCTTCTGAGATGATGGAATTTGATTGGATGCACAGGAGACTCTTCGACTATTTTTTTCTTGACACTCCAGTGTGAATCCGTAGCCAGGTCGAATTCTTGAGGGAAGTCGGGGCAGAGATCACAAGGAGAAGCGATTCCAAACATGTAGTCTTCATCTGTAGCACTTTGTAAAGAGCTACTAAGAGGCTGAAAAAGAGGTTGTTTCATCAAGCTCTGGGACGAATCCCTTTCAAACAGGACCGCATCAACTTTTGCATCCATAGGCATACAGCACGGGTCGCCACTGACAGACCCATCCAAAGAAAGTTCATCTTCTCCATCCACAAACGTCTCAGCTTTTGATTTCACTTCAGAGGAATCCTTCGAAGAAGACTGTTTCATCCCTGCAATTACTTAACAAACTCCCGGTTCGTCATCTCCTTATTGAACTCTAGTTCATTCATCGTATTGCTAAGGTCCTTTCCGGTGACACCGGTCTTTATTTGATCTTCGGCCTTTGCTTCCTCCACTTAGCACTTGCCGTTTCCTTCCATTCCTTCTGTGATATCTTAGAAGTTGATTTTATTACCTCTATCTTCTAAAATTTCCTTAAAAAAAGGAAATTTCTTTCTTTAATTCTTCTTGTCCGGCTTTCATTTATTCCAGCATTTTCTCTTGTGCAGCTAGATTCTCTTACAGCATTATCTCCTGTGGAGCTTAGTTCTCTTCTAGCATTTTCTTTAATTCGCCAAACAAAATGCAGATATCGACTTTTCCCGACATTTTTGCTCGGGATCTTGTCAGAACCATACACTGTTAACCACTGCCCCATTTCTGATACCAAATTTTTACGGATTTCTCAATCCATAGAGGTTTGTTTCCATATAATGGAATGTATGGTGTAGAAGATAAACGACAATGATCAATCCTTCAGTAGAAAACACACCGGAGACGTTTATTTACAGGATGTCATTAATTGTGCGGGAGAGAGAAATTACTGACTTGTTACAATATTTTCTGTTAAAGGGGTTTGCCACCTCATAAATTGATTAAAAAGCGTAAAATTTGCTAATTATTTGGACATCCCCTCCTCTCCTGAGACTTGTATGAAAATATTTCGCTTATAAATCAGTATTTTATAACCAGAGTTAAAAAATATGTAGAAACTCAGACTTTTGTATAACCATACAGAATTTTCAAACATACTTATGACGTCATTGTAAATTATTCCGCACTGATTCGAAAAACTAAACTGATCAAATTAAATCCCACTATTAGAAGTTTCATAAAAAAAGAAGCATGTGCAACATCTGAATATCTTTAAATTAAAAGACAAAACTCTTAATACAGTAAAGAGGGTGTTAAAAATTGAAACGAAAGCTCACAAGAAGAATTTCCGCAAAACTCAAACCCCAGAATCCAGTGGCAATACGTAAAAGAAGAAACAATATTTTTGGAATTTTTTTTCTGTTTACATTCATAGGATCTCTCTCTTTTTGTACATTACGCACCTGTTTGGAGATATTCATAAGTCATTTTCAAACACACTCCCTTTTCATCATAGTATCCATTTAATACCGAATCTTAAAAACGAATAAGATTTTTTTAAATACTGAATAAATACTTATGACATATTAATATAAACACAGCATTAAGTTGCAAAGAATGAAGTTTTTTATTGAAGGGTGTGCAGGAAGTGTACATAGAATGCAGCATTAAATGTCTAATTACTGCAAGTACATGCTTATAAGGAATAACTGTTTTACAGGAGTAAAATGGACGAACATGTAAAACGATATACTATTTTGCATTATGATTAATGCTATTTTCTTGTTCAGTTAAACATATACTAAATATTTAGATTACTATTTCTCTTTAGGCTACATTACTTATTTTAACATTTGGACTTGTAACTGTTTCAGTTATTCTGTAATTAGTTAATTATCTGCTGAAAGAATACATGAAATATGTATTTTAAGAAACAAATACATGCCTATATTGAATATATTTTCATTTAGATGTTGCTTCTCACATGATTTCAGAAAAAGTTGGATGAATTAATTTACATCTTTATCTAGCAAGTCAGTCCTACAATGTTAACCATAGTTATTTTAAGGCTTTGAAGTTTTTTTATGAGGTACTAAGTAAAATTTAATACATATGAACATCAAAGAGACAAGTCTGTGAGTATTTCTTGCCCAAATGATTTTCCTATTTTTTAATAAAAAAGGATCGGAATAAATCCGCAGTTTTTAACCAGGAAATTTTCCAAAGCATTTTTCTATACTACCTTTTGACGGTTTGAACGCTTTTTTGGGATATTGAATATTATGTCGCTATCTCCGGAGACTTAAATACTTATAAAATAATTTGAAAGAAATTAGGAAAAAATGTTATTGAGGAACTGTGACAAACTTAATATTTTTCTGATTTAATTTAATTTTCTTGTTTAAGAATATATTTAATTAACACATTGATGAAAAATTATACTGGTATGTACGAAGTGAGTGTGCCTCATGTAGAATGTCTGAATTGCAAATGTGACTGTTGAAAAACCATATCTTACAACTCATAATGGTGGAGCAATGGTCAGATTTTATTCAATATAAGCAATACATCAGAGTCAGTATCTTTTTGATTCCGTTAATAATCAATAGAATTATGTGGAAATAATACAAAATATCGTTTTCAATCATTCTTTATTTTAATAATATTTTTAATACATTGAAATTATAACCTTGTAATAAATGCTAGCTTTCTTAATTTGATAACAAGAACTAAGAAACACACTTATTCCAATATTTCAAAACTTTCAGAAAAATAATTAATACTGAAGAGATTAAAAAACTGTAAAGATTGCTTTTGTATCATCATGTGACTCATGTTTGTAACTTCATGCTAATTGTGTTTCAATCTGCAGAAAGATTTGTTTCAAATGTTCGATACTAATATTCTATTTTTTACTTTTTGTGTGTTGACGCTCACTTGAGCAAGTAGGCAGACAAAATTCCAATTTCTTTTCTCCCCATGGTCTTAAACGCGGAGATTCATAAAAAGAAACCTCATTAGAATATGTACTCTTCATATATATTAATATAATAATATAAAGAACATGCTGAAAAAAACAATAAAATCAGAACTTCCCATTGCTTTTCTGTAGGCACTTCAAAATAATGTTATGATAATATTGTATTACTTTTTCATAATATATTGATATTTTGCTTCTAAGTTAAAGGGCATATTTTGAAGTACCTTAACACTTTCAACGCTACCGACGAGATATCTCGTCTTTCCGATACTTCCAATGACAGGTTTCTGTGGGCTAAAATTTGCCTCTGATGCCAGTTTGGATAGATAGTTGATATATATGTGTTAGAAAGCTCAACCCATCTAAATTGACATCAGAGGCAAATTTTGGTCCACAGAAACTTGACATTGGAAATATATGAAAGACGAGATATCTCGTCGGTAGCGTTGAAAGTGTTAAGAATAGAATCTTAAACTTTTTTTTCTAGAGAGAACAAAGTATAACCTTTTTCATAATTTTGCTATTAGTCTAAATTTTCTTATTTTTTTATTTCATCCTAAATATGTATAATATTTTACAAATGTATGCAACATAGCATTATGTATAAAAAAAAAGCTGAAATATGATTTGAAACTTTCAGAATGATTGCTGTTTAATTTAGTAATGTGGGCGTATGCTCAATGAATTCAGAAATAGAGAGATAATTTTTTTTCACTGCAAATAGAGGAGAATTGTGATTTAGGATAAGATGAGAATTATTTTTATTATGAATATCGTTAACAATCATTTCATTTAACTACCACTATTTATGTTATTAGATGT